>QODF01000055.1:1113448-1243795 GCA_024372805.1 Oostethus manadensis
ATGATATCTTATGGGAAGCATTCACTTGGATTCCCAGTCCTTGATTAACCACAGCCACCAAATTAACAAATACAATAGCTACAGTTATAGAGCTATTTATTTTGACGAAAAAGAATTCAATTTTACTCGGCCCGTAAGGAAGCATGTCCAGTCTGTCTGCTACTCGTCATCAAACGCTTAAAATGTAAATATATGCACATGACTTTCCCCTTAAAGTCAAATGTGACATAAACGACTAATTTATTGGCACTGTCAAGTACGGTATCCCCAGCAACCAAACAAACGGAGACGTGCGCTTCCTCCTCCTGCTGGCTAAGCACGTCTTTCGGATAAACATTGGAAACTTTCACTCGCACATTTTCACTCATGCGCTCTGTTTTTTCCCCCCCCAGGTTACTTTCACAGGACAAGCCTTCTTTGGAAATGGAGATCAGGGTACACATACTGGACATGCACGTGGAAGAAAATACTACTAGAGTCTATTTCTGTGGATGAAATACTGTTCCAAGAGACATTTTTAGACTCTCTGGCATTGAAGGGTATGTCATAACGGTGTGTCAGGAAAAGTGTGAGCTGTTTACAGCTCTTCCTGCTGAAGTTTTGACACTACTCAAGTACTAAGGCTAAATAGGGAGCCATAAACATCGAACGGCTACCGTGCTTGTTCAAATCCAATAAGTTCAAAAAGGCAACTCACAGATCGTAGTGTTGATTCCACTTGGGATCAAGTGTGTTCCTCACAGTGTCTGTCGAGTGGCATTGCCCCGAACCATCTACGACCACCTTGGCAAAAGGATCAGGGAGACCTGAAGGGAGAGGAAAGTAATGAGATTAGGGCTGCTTTAAATTATTAGATTCATCTGCATTTTCATTTTTAAGTAAAAAAAAACCAACAAAAAAAACATAGATATATAGACAGAAATAAGGACATGCTTCTATTCTCAAGGTGGAACAGCATATATCTTTACTGTAGTATCTACTGTACCATTGAACAACACTGTCATCCTTTGCTACATCACAATCATCGTTTTTTTAAAGAACTAATTTATAAAAGGATTGCTGTTTTGTTTTTGACTATGGCCTATTAAAAATACTCAACGACAAGTTATATGTAGTATTGCGGTCACTAGGTGTCAGGAATGTTACACTGATGAGACATTGCCCCGCATTACAGTACCTCAACTTGCAGTCATGGATGGAGAATCCACCATGAGACAGTGAAGTAAAACTCTCCTCCAATTCCGTGTGGAAATGGTACGTTTTTAAGTTTTTTGCTTTGCCCTTCTGGAGGCTTCTGGAGTCTAACTAGTTAACTTGATATGCTAAAAGCGGTGGCCGTCTCACATCACTTCAGAGATCCTGTAGCCTGCGCGTAAGAGTTGCGCAATGTGGTGTCAACAAAGCTAGCAGTAGTGTCAGAGTGAGGGTGGAAGATATGGTGATGTTCAGCTCGTTTGTGTTTTTATTTTTATTTTTTTAATGCCACATGATTGACCCACATTACGTTTGAAACACTACAACAACGTCATTTCTCAATGCCAATGTGTGGGTTATGTTTTATTATCAGTATTATTTGGTGTTATTTCATGTCTACAGAGCACCAATACATAATGTTACCAGTTTTTACAAGGTCATGAACAGGTTCTCTCTCAGTTTATTAATACTTCAATCCAACTTTGCGGAAATTCACTTACCATGGCAAGGACAGCGTTATAACATTTGTTCATTATAAGTATAAGACCAAATATAGTATACCGCCGTCTGTTCGCAATTTAACGTTTGCCGCCAGGCATACTTACAGATTCGGAATCAATCCAGCATCAAAATTTGGAGCGAGGTGAACCAAGTTAATCGTAAGTCATTACTGGAATTACTACATGCAAGTAGTGTGGATGATGTAGGCGCAGGTCTGGAGGAACGGCTGCATCATGTCACATTGCTGATCCGGAAGACCCAATGTCCAGCTTTACAGGGAAACGACCGGGAAATCACTGGGGACGGGAGCGGGGTGCTATATTTCTATAGGACTATAAATTCTGTATATTCCTGCAGACTACCAGGAGGGATGAGCTTTCACTGTTATATTTAACACTGTGCTTACTGTAATTACAAATATAATGCATGTAGGCCTATAACATCAACAAATGTGAAAAGATTGATGGTGAATGCCAAGTAAGATTTAAGAGGAGAGAAAGAAGCTTGCACAATGCCACACGGGACGAGACACAATCAGAGCGCTACTATGGAGTCGCAGACGCACACAGACAGACAGTCTTATCTGTGGTCTCAATGGAGCTCTCTACGGACTCCCTACACTGAATGTTTGCTCAGCTCCTCAGCACTGGAATGGCAGGAATGGACACCACAGAAACCACCTGAGTGTGCACTACTGTAGACCTTTACATGCTCATTCACCATGACAGCCTGACCCAAACACACCAAAACACAACACAACACATGGACAATTTCCCAAAGAAAGGAAAAATAAAGTGACCAGTTAGAGCAAAGTAGTACAAGACACTGAAACGGTAATCATTCTATTTTAGTTTTATGGAAGCCGTTGTCACATATTTGTCTAAGAATGATTTTATCACTGAGACAAAGTCAAAAATAAAACTTGAGAATCCTTTTGTGTGAAAAATGACAGGGGCACTTTGTAGACAATATTCCTTCCCCTTTCAAAGATTTATTTTAGTAAACCATTCACATCTGTGCAAGTTGACAGCATAAATTTTATCAGACTTACATGACCCATATTTCCGAATCTCAAAATACCTTCAACAGTGCGTTTGGAAAAACAACATGCAACCAAACAGGCTCATAAAAAACACATTTGGTTGTTACTTACGGAAGAAGTCCTTCTTGACGAGGTTTTTGGCACACAAAACTGGAAGAGAAAAGAAAAGACACATTAATAAACTGCACTTAAGTCACATGTACAGTATATACAAGTTTAATATAATATAAGTTATAAAAGGTATACAGTATATAAGTTTTATCTACGCCATTTATAGAACAACTGCTCTGAGACAATTACTGATTTGTTGAAACGTTCAGTCCTGAACTATATGCAATGCAGAAAACGCATTCAGAGACGATGTAAATGATATCTAGTATTTGACACTGGTCACCAGGTGTCAGTAATGTTACTGTAATGTTCGACGAGACACACAAGCACCAGAATTGATTGGCAGGAAAACAGGCTTTTATTGTGGGTTTGGATGATCTCACAACAGATACAAAAATCTCATCAATTAAAACATCTTCTTCAGTGACCGACTGGAAAGTAAACCTGCAGGGTCTCTGCCTTCCATGGCACAAGTTTGAGGAAACTCAGCTTCCCCTAAAATGTCCAAAAAAAGAGGTGAAATGTACTGCTGTGTGTACATTTTATTGACTAAAAATGTGCTAGAATACCTTCATCTTTTGTTCAGAATCAGCTAGTGAGTGAGTAGGTGGCTGAATGAGGAAGCTCCGTCACCACCTGGGTATCTGGATTAACAGCTACGGGCAGTGAGTCAAGCTTAGTTTCGATTGGTGACAAATGAGTTTGGTGTGGAAACTAATAAGACTGCAAAGCGCTGATAACATTCAACAGCAGTGATTTATTTTGGCACACTAAATATTATTCCTGTATGAGTTAAAAACACAGGGTTGAATCTGCATTACTAACACATCTGACCCGCCATTGCTCTGTAGAGCACACATGGCATCTGTAAAGCTGAAGAGAAAGTGCTACTCTATACACCAATGAGCATTCCGGAACCAAAGGCTCGCAACATTTTAAAAATGGACATGAAAAGAATTAAGGATTGGAAAAAATATGACCAAACATATTAACTAGTAAATTGCACAACACAGCAGTAATAGAAATGATGTTGTAATAGCAAACATTTGTTCGCAATAATACAGCTAATGACTTCACAAACAACAAGGCGTCAAGTGAATGATAAGCATGAGTTTTACAACAGCAGCTAAGTAGCACAACCAACATTTAAAGCGCATGCTGAGGTAGATAAATCTGTTAGATGCTGACCATGCCTGATACTTAAAATGCAGCTAGTGATATATTGTGGATTTGATAAAAAAGTACATCAGGAAGTTGCCTACAGTCGCATTAGTTAATGTTTTTTAACACGGCACTAATTAACGACTCTGGTGGTTATTTGCTATTGTTTACTTCACACGTGGGGACTATAGAAAACTGTGGTTAACCAAATGTAGCCGCTAATAGAGCATTTACAGTATATGAAATAAATTATAAATGGCAATATTCCTAACAGCTAAGTAATTGACACTCCAAGCCACAATGAGAAAATGCAAGATATTTATTTTATGATTCAATCCACAATTTCCACCAACATAATATATAAACTGTAAGATGACAGGCGTCATAATTCCATAAGAGCCCATTTCACAAATTTCAAGCACGCAAGCAGCCCGATGTGAGGTCCACCGCCGTGGTTTGTTTGTTGCTGAGTGCGCCTTTTTCGCCCCTTTGGCCCGAGTCTCAAGTGCATTATTCAGACTTTATTCAAAAATAGACAAAGGCACACCTATAGTGCTGGACTGCCGTTAAAGCCATGCAATCTGCACCCGCTGCATATTTATCTACCTCTCCATCCCATTCCCTGCATACTCAGACGCGCACACACGTCTATGGATCACGCAGCATTGGTTGAGGTCAGGCAGAAGTATTTTTTTTTGCTCACCAAGAAACATGGGGTGGTGCCCATGCCATCTAATTGATACCGCAATGAAACGAAAACACACTAACTCTTGCTTCATTAATGTGAAACAGGTTATTTGAGTCTCGAGCAGACAAAAACACATAAAAGGTTAAGGGTTTAATAATCAGAGATCTTTTTAAAGACCGGCGGGGAATTATTTAAAAAAAAAACAGACTGTTAAACTAGACAAAAAAACCCTCTTGGGGCTGGGGGGGGGGAGTGCAGAACATGCCTGGCAGATGAGGAAGAATTTCTTTCCGCAAACATCCTTGGGAATGTGTTGCGTTCCATAGAAACCCGCCTCATTTCTACAACATCTGGTATATATTGCTTCCAGTCGGCTTGAACACAGCCATGCACGTGCTCAAGCACACAGGACCCAGAGTGTACGCGGCTGCCATCCAACTCCTAAATAATTATTAACAGGAACACAGACAATGGTGTGTGAGTAAACACGCACCACCTGCACATAATTGGGTAAGGTAAGGAACGGGTGGCAGATGCTGTTTGGTTGAGTTTCAAGAAGTTCTGTGCTCGTCAAATCCACAAAACACGCATTGAACGCATCGACGGCACCAAGTCAGGAATCCCCACACAAAGACCACCTCGGCCAAAGCAACGGACCATATAAAAAAGGGCATATGTGAGCCACAGAGCAGGAAGGCAACACTAAAATTATACCAATATAGGCTCCTTAGGAAAACATATACAGGATTGAATTACAGCTGAAAAGAGAAGATGGAAAACCGCCGGACTGGCCGACACAGGAAGAAAGTGGTAGCAGGGGAGCCCACTGAAGTCTGAAGACTCCGAGAAGCTAAAGAAAAGTGCAAGGAATGCATCGATCAGGATTCCCATTTAGACTTTCGCTTAGATCAATCGCCCCAAAACAGATAAACATGAATTACAACTATGGCTGTCAAACTATTAATCTGGTTAATCACAGTTTACAAATTAATTATGACTCATCACCATTTGCAATTACGTCTAAAATACACATTCTCACTATATTTTATTAACGGAAAAATGAATGACAGGACAGAGGGAGCAAATACTTTCAATGTTAGTGAAGATCTGCCAACATGTACAAATTTTTTGTACTCAACATGCAGTTTCCTTCTTGAATACACAAGTATGCTTAACTGCTTTCCATTTTGTTGCATTTTCCTGGTTTTAGCTTCACGTACAGTACAAATAAATGATTATTGACTATCAGTTTCTCAAAATTAGATCAAATTTGGAGGTCCGGAAATAGAGAAGCACTGCCCCTACGGCAGTGCTTCGTGAGAAACGTGAGAAACACATAAATACAGTACATAAAAAAAAATGATGTTTGCAACACATGGCGGCATAAAAAAAATGATGTTTGCAACACATGGCGGTCTTATTGGTTCTTGAAGCAGCAGTCACTGAGGTTGTCACAAATAGAGAAGCACTGCCGTAGGGGCAGTGCTTCTCTATTTCCGGACCTCCAAACTTGATCTAATTTTGAGAAACTGATAATCAGAGATATATGTAGTTGGTCGTCTTATGTGGTGCTGTGTCCAATTAGTGTGTTTTCTGAGCTGTATAAGCCGCGTATTAGTTAGCTGTGTGCACTGACTATGTTAGAAGGCCCCCAATTTTGCACGTGTAGTACGTTTATGCTTTCACAGATAATGGGTTTTCTTCAGGTGTTGCGGTGGCTTTGATCAGCGGTACTTGAACACATAATGTGTGACAGATTGAGACTCATGTGTATGACTTCTGCGCAGACTGATGTGCGCTTTCTATTCTTCCGTTCTCCTCGTCCTTGGTCACAAGTGTCAATGTTGTGCGTAAGAGGTGAGCTTCAATAACGTTAGCTCTCTGCTTATGCGCATAATCTCATGCTATATGTGCTCTTATGTCCATTTGGCTTGGTAACGAGTCTCAAATTTCCTTATTGATTTCTGAAGTTCTGTGACTTTGTTTTCATAATTGCTTAGAATTATAACCTACCGTGTTGTTGCAGACCAAAGCACAGAAAAAGACCATAAGGATCACAGTTCTCCACCTCTTACCACAGCTTGTCCCCATATAATATAATGTAATATATCATTCATAATATAAATAAACTCACAGAACACACGACAACTCTAAAACCCTCTCTGTATTAAATTAGTAGCCAGTGTGTGCAGTTCAGAAAGAAGACATGATTTTTTAAAAAAAAAAAAAAAAAAAAAAAAAAAAATTTAATAAAAAGATTAATTTTTAAAAAAAAAGGAAAAAGAAGAAAAAAAAATACAAAAAAAAAAAAAAAAAACAAAAAAAAAAAAAAAAAATTAGGGAACCACTGTCCTACACAACTAAATTGAGCCACAGCAAAATAGAAGATCAGAGATACCCGCACTTTTTCAGTCCCGAACATCCACCTCCTACTATAAATGTAGAAAGCATGTTTATTCATAAATGTAATGAGCATTTATGTACATTCTACATGCACCATGTACATTGTTCAGTATATGTCGATCTACCTTGCAGTAGGCATGGGCTGGTATAAGATTCTGACGGCATGATAGCCTTGACAGTTTCACTGTCTTATGATGACACCTCTGTGACTCCCCTCTGTGTTATTTTGAAATACATTTATTGAAAAGAGAACAAAAGACAACATCTTTTTGAAACAAATTTGATGTAATATAACATAATATAAAATACATTTATAATATAAATAAATAAAATGTCTGTCTGCTACAACTAATCCTGCAACTCAAGTCACAACACAATAAATACTTCCTTAGTAAAAAAAACAAAACAAAATGCAAATAAAGGCTATCAGGTGGCTCCAGAAGACTTTAAAAAAAAAAGCCCCACTCCTGTCTCGTTCTAAATCATATCTCCCCATTTGGTGACCCTTGACATGAGTAATATATCGACCGGCAACAAGCGCGGCCGAACTGGCACGACTGCAGACAAGAAAGCCAACGCCGGTGGTTTGAACACAGCGAATCCCAGTTCCGACTGCGAGGAATAACAAAGGACGTGACAAAGAACTTCCACACAGTGGCCACACAGAACATCCGTTTCTCTCATATTGTAGGAACGGTATGACACACAGTTTTAGTGGTTTTGAAACCGTGACTTTTTCATAGCGTGGTCTACCTCGAAACCAGTAACCAGCCCATGTCTACTACTGCCCATTACTGCATGTACCTATATTGCACAATGCAACTCTTTTAACATTTTGTCTTACTCTTATGACTTGCACTGCATGGAGTCAGCCTTGGTTGTATAGTCCCGACTGTAGCTGCTGATAGTCAACCTCAAGCACACTTCCAAATGACTGTCAGTCATAAACGTGACACAGTGAAAGAAAATCTTTCCCATTCCATATGGAAGTGCTAAGGTTTTGTCTTCTTAACTTTGTCCTTTTTCCTGAGTTTTAAACCCTGTCCTAAATTCACTATAAATAAATTTGGAGGCAAACAGGAGTACAGATATCTTCAACATAAACTCACATAAGCAATAGTGTCCATTATCTTACATATGTACAGTAGTGTTCAAAACAATAGCAGTCCAATGTGACTAACCAAATGAATCACTGTTGCTAAATGGCAAAGAAGTTACTAGTAAGTGCAGTAGATTCTCAAAAAACAGCTGTGTCTGCTATTGACTTTACAAACTCAAAACAACAAACTATTTTGTTTTTAGGATTTGGCAATCTTGTGACTCACTAAACGAATATTTAGTTTAGTTTTTTATAAATGCTTCACATCTGTGGAGTATGGAGTCAACCAACTTGTGGCAACCTTTCAGCTGTTATTCCACACCAAGATTCTTCAACAACATTCCACAATTAAATAATATTTCTTGGTTTTGCATCAGAAACAGCATTTTTGATGGCACCCCACAAGTTCTCGATTGGATTAAGGTCCGGGGATTGGACTGGCCACTCCATAACATTATTTTTGTTGGTTTGGAACCTACTGTACGTGTATGCCAAATTCTTGTCAGACTGCCTGCCTTGTACATCAGGCAATCGACCCACATTACCTTCAGGATCGGATGTAATGTAATGGGCACCCCCCCAGCTTGCATTAATTGTATTTGTTGTTACTCAGTGATTTTCAGATACATTGATGGTGTTGGAATTCAGCACTGCTGTTGATGTGTTAAGAATAAAGTGTTACACTGTGTAACTGTACTTAGCTAAACTATACAACCATCACAACAGAGATGTGCATGCGTTTTACACAAACCATTTTACCATAATTAATTAAATAAATAGGTTGCTGCCGTTGACAGCTCTAATTCTAACTGAAGACCAACAAAGCCACATTTTATGAACCGGTATGATGCTGTTGTTTTTTTGCCCTTTTAAGACTTTTTTCTATTGTTTGCATACAATCCATACACTGTTGCTAACAAAAGCGCATAAAAACACTCTCAATGGATAATTGGATTCACTTATGCACTCAAAGTGCTAAGTGAGTATGGAGGTGCATGAATTAAGACACTGCAGTTTTTATTTTACACTGCACTCAGACAGATTGAAATATGCGATCTAGTAAGTTAATGAAACTATATAGCAGCACGCTGGTGGGAGGCTTATATTGAGGGGATTTGAACATCTGCTCCATCCTGCCAAGGTCAGACTGAAGCCAATGACCAGCTGGGAGCAGGTTAACGGGAAGTTTATCTTCTTTAGCCGTACTCCCAACAGACTATTACACTTTGCTAAACCACTAGAGTGTCATTTACATAAAACAGAAACATGGACTTCATGTGTCAGATGAGCAGCAAGTGGAACGTTTAAACAGAAGAATGGCAATAAAGTCAAAGACATTGCTGACTTCGTACTGAGCGAAATCGAGGAAAAATGAAAACACAGACAGTCGGTTAGTATCCATGCCACTGCTGTGTGATTTACTGGCTGCACATTTTTGCTTGCAGAGAGGAATGGAGGGGGTTCTACTGTCCCAGACAGTAGCTAAGTTTACAAGAATTTGCCAGATTTCAAGATACAGGCCTTAAATATAAGTAATACAAGTATTACATCTTCAATAATATTAACTTGTATTAAAACATTGATTGCCATAATAAAACAACTTTGGTCTGGTTGCATGTGAGTGCGCCCTTATACGGTATATTGCTTGGTAATGGGGCGTACCATGAAAAATATATTAAGAGTCAGTCCATTAAAAAGGTGTCTAGCTCGATGACAGCATCAAGATGTGGCCAGGCTGGATATGTAACAAGAAAAACAACATTGTAGAGCGATAATGAAGCCAATGTTTGATAAATATGTTGACTTTTGTTATGCTTTTATCAATCAAGACAGTCTTTTCCCATATTTTGTAGCAGAAAGTGAAAGTGATGTTGGCTCCAGGATGCACCCTCTGCCTCTGTGGCTTGTTTTTTGCCAAATTTCTGTTGTTGTTATACTTATTATTTGATATTATGCCTGAGTGTTGTGTGGCAGGCTTTCAACCACTTCATTTCATTCCTTTTTCATCCATTCATCCATTCATTTTCTATGCCACTTATTCTCATCAGCGTTGGTATCCTGGAGCCTATGCCAGCTGAATGTTTGAATTATAATTCAAACAATTCATTACAGTGACATGCTGAAGTCTTAGAAATACCATCTTGATGATGCAGCTTTTTTGCAAACTTTTGAACTCAAGCGTAAATTCACCATTCAGCTTTGGGACAAATTCATAGATTTTTGGTTAAAAAAAAAAATTATTTTTTCAAAACTGGCCAGTTTTATTCCACAAAAAAACATTACAGGTGAATTGTATAGCATGTATGTGCAGCTGATTTTGCAGTGTTCAAAATCAAAAAAGTGCCGTATCCAAAAGCTCCCTGTAAAACCTGTATAGATCTGTAAGATATGGAACAGGTGTATCTAAGAACTTTTTAGCAAAACACTTTCACACCACATCTGTGTATCTGTCACCTTCTCGAAATACGTGTTTGACGAGTAATGTACAATCCTCAGTTGTCAATACCTTATTAGGATCAAAATGTGGCAAGAAAGCAAAAAATGTCAAATACCTGCTACATATTCATATATAGTCACAGTATGCTGCTAAAATCCACAATGGGACTGATTGACTGTTTCTTTCCTACTGCTTCTCTCATACAAAAAGACAGACACAGACACCGGAAGAGCATCAAGTAACCCTTTCGCATCTTAGCCCATGTAAAATCCTCTGTCGTCATAGCGACGCCAAGTATTGAAGCAAAACTGAGAGAAGGGTGGCTCTGTGCTGCCTGTGTTTCTCATTCTGGTCGCACTGCCTGGGGATTGCACCTCCGACTAATGACTAGGCTTGAGGGAGGAGAAGCGACAGCGAGACGCAGAAAGACAGACAGGATGAGCGCACCACTGAGATATTCATAATGAGAGATGTGACTATAAAAAAAATCCAAGCCATTTCCCTTTTGCAGCAAATGTAACCTGAATAGACAGGCGCTGGTACTGACAAGTCAGAACACACTTTATATTACATTTCTGCAGAGCAACACACTGAAATATTGCACAAGTGGTTCGGGTAATTTCTTAATGTGTGTCGTGGAAGAAAGATAAGAAATGAGAGGATGTGATGGGATGAGTGACACACACACACACACAAACACTAGAAGCCACACTTCATCATCTAACACAACCACTGACAGCCTTCTGCCACCAACAGCCAGGAAAGAATACTTTGCGAATGTGACAGGACCTAAGTGGTGATAAAAGCAGCACGGGTGTCATGTGTAAGCTCTGGGTTGCTGCTGCTTGGCAGTCAGCAGCTTATTAGTCACTAAATGGCCTTTCCGCCCAACATGGCTGCACCTTCCCTGGGACAGCTAAACAATCGCCGTACACAAGTGATCATCAGCCTGCATTGGCTTGTGCTCCCTGTGACCAACCCGTGGCTTAATACAAACGGATTCCTCTGGCTGCTAACAGCAGACTGAGGCCTTTGGGGTGAAGTTTTGAGTCCCACCTGCGGGAAGAGGATGGACTGAGTTTTCTCCTCAGACGGGCACACAAAGAGCCCCACTGTGCAGGCGAATCAATGCGCTCCGCCAGACGCAAGCCAAACACCTGGGAAGGGAGAGGTCATGTGACGTCTGGGAGGGGGAAGGGAGCGGGTGTCGCCATGGTAACAATCAGATGGCGGGGGTCTTTTATCTGTTGGGAACTGACATATAAGCGGATTCAAGAATCGCATTCAGACCGGCACAATGTAGCATGGGAAAAAGACAGCGGCGCAGTGGGGAGGGAAAGTGGGCTCAAAGTGCCTCCAGTCTCTTGCACTGTGGTTAACCATTACACTGGAGCCTGTGTGGGGGGAGGAAAGGGGGTGTGTGGGAATTTAGACACCCGCTTGGTAATGTTCCGCCATTCCCATCTCAAGTCAAAATGCTTAAGAATACACAAAGGGAGAGACGTTTTTTTTTCTACTTGTGGGGGTCCATGGATGTACAGCCTGTGAGACTACACTACTCTTCAGTACCACAAGTTCTGGTTGACCCGCCTCTAAACCTCCCTTCCTGTCCACCTTGTTCTTCCGGCACGGTGTGCTGACCAGACACTCCAGACTGTCTGACACATCTTTGGATAACACCACTCCCCGCTACCTTTCCTCTGCCCTTTTGTCTGACAGCCATGTTTTGACTCCAGTCCTTGGACCGTGCAACTTTTTTGCACAGCATTGTTCATCTATAAACAAAAGTCTTTCCTTTTCCCATCACACTCCCTTTTAGCCACCGTGCGGTTTTACAAAACCTAAAAGGAAGCTGATGGCTGTGCGAGTGAACCTGTTCTTTATCTGCTGCCTGCTAATCTCCAAACCATCCTCTAATAGATTTTCTATGGCACATTGTTGAGTAATGTTTGGTCTTGGAGGCTGCCTGTGTAAACCTTAAACCGCTGGGACAGCAGCGAAAGCGGGGGTGGGGGCTGACTCACTTTGAAGCTCCTAAAATGTAAACTGTAATAGTAGTAAAAGCATCCATCAAATATACCTGTCAAAAGCTCCCAAAGCCAAATGAAATGTAATGTAATGTTTGACATAGCACCCAACCCACTAAACATTTATTATAAGGAAAAAATTTTTTTTTTTTTAAGCAAAAACAGCGAAATCATTGAGTCAAATGGGTAAATACACGGGCACTGGAATATATAAAATAATATATACAATCGTATATGACTGAGAGATCTAAGCAAAAATGGTACTAAAAATAATCTGTTATGTTTTTATAGCAGTTTTTGGGAGTAGAAATGTTTGTCCCCAAAGGACCTGAAAGGGTGGAAAATTTGGAATCTGACCCTGCAAAAAGAGAAAGCAACAAAAACAGTTTTACTAGTAATCTTATGTATAGTTAAGCCTGATCTTTAACATATATATTATATGGAAAATAACTTATTTTGTTTCTATTTTTCTAAGCAAACACAGTGACTAATTGAATTAAATAGGCATTTAGAGGATTAATATTATACAAATATTTACATCGGATGATTACTTATGTATTTATCAGTGATCGTGTAAAACTTTGTAAAACTTTGTAAAAATTTGACCATCCAAAACACAAATCTGTGACCAGGAGTTACAAAATACAGTAATTAACCAATTATGTTCAACAGTTGTAAAAGACATATATGATGAATAGCCATCTGTATACAGTATCAGTGCTCATATGAAATACACTTTCGGATGCGGAATCACTATACAATTAATAAACCAGTTAATTATGTTCAATATTTCAAGTTAATTAAAATAAAAAGGTTTGTTTTGTTTTTTTAAGTGGTTTTAAGGACCTGGCTTTGTACACTGAGGCACAGTCATGTTGGAACAGAAACGGGTCTTCCCCAAATTATCCAAACCCTTGAATGATGAAATATTTAAGATGTGTGTCGGCGTATATATGTATAGCCGTCCATTAACCGGGAGGATCTAGACCAAATATCATCTTTGGCCTCAACTGATGCAGGGAAAATGGCCACTGAAGCAACCACACCATCATCTACCCTGACAAAAGTGGATTGCTTTTTAAAGACCTGGTTTTTAAAGACACTTATCCCATTCTGTCTGCTTTTAAAAAGGGCTAAGCATAAAGACACTGGGTAGAATTTCACAACCCTGGTCCAGCCTTTCTCTGGGCGCAGGCAAACTGGAAATTTGGTTAAAGCAAATTGGCATGTAGACAATGGGAAATAACCTCACTTTCTAAGCAGATCCTCTAATGTACTTGCAAATCTGATAAGGCATCCTTTGGACCCATCATATATATATATATATATATATATTTAATAATATATGTAATATATATACATACATACAGTCATCGTGGAACGTCTAACTGCCAGGAAACTTTTTAATACCATTTCCAAGATTTAAAACATTAGGAAGGGAAAAATTGTAACACAATCCTCCCGTCTATCATTTTCTTTAAAGACGAAAACATGGAAGAATGTTTTTGGATTAAATGAAAATATCTCGATTGCCACTTCCAAGTTTCTAACAATGACTAAGGCATTCAAAGACATGCTCCATCTTCATCTCACACGTGCTCAAGTGATGTGAGGGGTGCGCCAGCACGGGAGAGGGAAGAACAATCCTGTCAACAAATGAGGAGTGAATAGAAAAACAGAGAGGAGACATTAGGGAACCTTTGTAAACGTATCAAATTCTGCATCGCAACCGATGACAATTTTGACATAGGACATCTGCTGTGCAACATCAGTCAGCAGTCGCGCAGAAAGGACGGCAGACACAATATAGCCCGGCATACCTTCTCATCAGGATAAGGGGTAAAAGGTCCCGACTAAGAGAAGCCATAAATCATCATCATCATCATCATTATTCATCATACTCGGCACCTGCCGGAGTGCCGAGAGATCTCTTGAAGCACAACCAGACACA
Source organism: Oostethus manadensis (assembly GCA_024372805.1). Lineage (NCBI taxonomy): Eukaryota > Metazoa > Chordata > Actinopteri > Syngnathiformes > Syngnathidae > Oostethus > Oostethus manadensis. Next base: position 1,128,063 of record QODF01000055.1, read on the forward strand.
TGGTCTTAATGCTCCACTGGCAGGCTTCATTTAATCCCTCTAATAGGATGTGAAATCAGTACGTTACATTTCAATTGCATAGTTTTTGATTAATGAAAAAGCTGTATATAGTATATAAGTAAATCATTCACTATCACTAGTTGATGGTCATGCATCTACACCATGGCTGTGTGAGTACATTGTGTGGTTAAGTCAGGGCACACTGTTTCTTTGTGATGTTTTGACAGTTTTTTTGAGCCTCACTTCCTGTCACGCATCAACTCTCAGGAGATTGCCTCAAAAACAGAGCATGAAGTTGCCCATTGCTCTGTGTGCATCACATAAACAAAAAATAAGCACGTTTGATGATTATTTTAAGCATTAACAGGGTTTCATCGTGATGATTTCATTTATATTGGTGCCCCAATCCACTCACGGCGCTGCGGTGAAAACCCGTCACTGTTACTGGTGATTTGCCTGAAAATATTTATTGTTGGTTGTATGTTTTTTTTTTTTTTAAACTTCGGATACTGCTTTAGATGGATGGATAGATACTTTATTTATGTATGTATTATTTATGAATGTTTTCCCCGTCAATTTGGTAATCAATTAATATGCAGACTTTGTGAGTGGGCCAAAAATAAAAGATGCTAAAATTCATGCCATTCATATGGAAGGATGCCAACATCATCCTAGAATAAAAGATGGATGATTACTATTTCTTTATCAATGGTCATGTGAAACCTTGTCAAAATACATATTTTTCACCTGGAATTACTATACATTAATTAACCAATTCATTGCGTTCAAAATTTCAAGTGAATTATGATAAAAAGGTGTGCAGGAGTAGGTGGGACATGGCACATGAGGGTACGCCACTGTAAAAAGTTTGGGAACCACTATGCAGTACAAAAGCTACACATAGTCACGTAACATGACTGACATTACATGCAATTACATTACTAATGACCACTTATCACGGTACCCAAGAAGAACGGTGTTGATATCGACCTACAACCATGTCAGGTAATGGTTTCCATTACTACTACTAATAATTATACCTTGCATTTCTAAATACAGGCAATTTCTAAACCAAAGCAATGCAATGTCAATCTGGCATGTATATAAGTAGGCGATGTTCATTTGGATCTTGAGCTGCCTCCTCATCTCGACGTCGTAACTCATCGCCAGCCTATCAAGGGCTGCGGTTTGTTTTGTCACATGATGTAACTAGTTACATGACAGAGACAACTGTCTCTGCAGGCGATGTATCGCTTGGATTGGTAGTATTATGTAAGTCTGTTTTTTTGGCTGCCTGCTTCTGCCCTTTGCAGTATTTACAAAAGATGAGGTTGTTCTCAAGCGCTAGCCAAGTGCCAAAAAAGTGGCTAGCGACAATTCTTGTGGCGTCGTCGGGGCATTTTCTGGTATTATGAAAGGCCGCACGATGGCTGACTGGGTAGCATGTTGGCCTTACAGTCAGGATGTTCTAGGTTCAAATCGCCGTTGGGCATCTCTGTGTGGAGTTTGCATGTTCTCCCCGTGCGTGTGTGGGTTTTCTCCGGGTACTCCGGTTTCCTCGCACATTCCAAAAACATATATGTCAGGTTAATTGGCCACTCTAAATTGTCCATTAGAGTGTGAATGTGAGTGTGAATGTTTGTATGTCTGCCCTGCAATTGACTGGCGATCAGTCGAGTATGCACCTTGCCTCCCGCCTGAAGTCAGCTGGGATAGGCTCCAGCATACCTGCGACCCTAATGAGGGTAAGCGGTATAGAAAATGGGTGGATGGTAAAGGCCCACATTGTTCTACATTATATATTCTCACTGGAGCAGCAGCAGATGCTGTTGGCAGGTCCGCCCCGCCCAAAGTCACAAGCCGACAGTGTACGGTTTCCGTGGCACACTGAGAGCATGACGTGGAGCTCCACATCAAAAGTGCAAATGAATCAGGCATGCGCGAGCCTCCCTGTTTTACACGGCGAGATATAAAACGCAAATGTTTCATTAGTAAGCCTGGATAAAAGAGGATGTGTTTATTGTGTTATTGTTGTATTGTTAGTCCATTGCTACACTTTGGCCAATACAAAATATTAGTTAGATTATCATTATCGCTGATGAAATGATACCAATTTGAAATTAACAAACAAGAATCCACTTTATTTTCATTTCAAAACACAATTAAGGTGTTTTTACTCACTATTTTGTCTCTCCTATGAGGTTCTGCTTTATTCCTACATCATTTTACAACACTACACTACAACAACTACTTGAAAGCATCCGCTGTGGCGAGATGCAAAACTCAAAAAAATGTCTGAATGGAGGATTCTTGTGCCAGAAAGAAAGCAATTTCACAAACACGCTATCCAGTGTAGGACCTGTGGGTAGGCTTTCATTTCATGACAGGGATGCGGACCCAAGACAGTGACTGAAGAGCAAGGATCGTGACATTAAGTGTTGTATGTCTTCCCGAACAAACCAGTTTTGAAAGACGGGATGAAAAAGAGGCAGCAAACAAACGGAACCAAATCCAACAAATGGTGGCATTTACAGTATGTAGGCCTGCAAAAACCTGTTTGACAACATGAGGAAACTCGCCACACACAAACACACGCAAGAGGAAAGCGACTGGCAACATTTTTAGTGTGAGAACATTTCACCCGTCTCACGTCACCTTTTCCCTTCATGATTCAAGTCCTCTGCAATTGCATAACGGAGGAGTCCACCCCAACTATTTTCAGCTCCAAATAGTGGGAAACCATGCCACACTGGCAGATTTTACAGGCATTCTTGTTGGCCCTGCAGAGTACATCAATCTCCCTTTCCACTCTGTGTGCGACAACGTGCCTAACAGGAGTCAGCCAGGCGAGTAAAGTCTTCCACAATGCCGTCACCGCTGCCGCTACAGTGAGAAGTCAAAACAGTGAGCAGAACGAAGCTCGGCCTTCTGCAAGCTTGCACTGCTCCTGGCCGGGACCCAAGCTGAGCGGCTGCGTTGCTCTCCTAGCCTCTTGGCTCCTCTGCCCCTCTGATGTAATGGAGGAGAGGCTGGATAGCACAGAAGCTGAGGAACACGCAACTGCCCAGTCTGGAGCCACTGCTGGGAAGTTTCGAATGATGATTTCACAACTTTGTCGAGGAGCAAAAGTTACATCATTCCACCCCCCACCCCCCTCTGTCTACGCTGCCAGCTAATGTATTATACTTTAAGAATCAGGACAGTTATGTCATAATTGTAGATGAAAGCTTCAGAAATCTATCAAATGGAAAATGGATGAGGAAACAAATGGCGCTAGGAGGCTTTGACTACTTTTTCCTCTGCACCTTCCTGTCATTGTGAGACATGAGGTGTGCATCGCCAGCAGTCGACATGGACTGGAGAGTCCTACAGCGGTGTTGCTGCCGCAGTGTGCAGGTGCATGTCGGGAACTGCTTTTTCAGCCACGTGTGAAACGGACCGCACGCGGCAACAAGACATGACATCATGCATGCATCCTAAATTTAACCAAGCAGCAATGACATCATCCTTTGGAACGGACTGGCCAACGGAGATACTGCATGACTTACAGTGCTTGTGGTAAGTGTGGTGATTGCGAGTGTATTTTTGTTTTATGGCTGTTTTTTAGTTAGTAGTTTGTTGGATGGGCTGTGTTTCCCTGATTTTTTTTGTGTAGGGATGAAATGGAGAACACTTTTGTGTAAATCCTCATCATGTTTTTTTTACACTTTTTATATATTTTGCCTGCATTGCTTTTTTCCCCTTTCATTTCTGAATAACATGAATCTTGTATGACATAAAGAAGCGGTGTTGCACAATTGAGCACTGATCTAAATAAAGATTTCGCAGCCTTGGAAAGATCTGCTGCCTGTATCTACCTGTGCCTACTTGCTATCATCAAGCAGACACACATTTACTTTTGGAGTCATGTTTGGAGCAATACATTCATGCCTGCTGTGGTCCCATTTCATTTATGTTTGTTTGTTGCAATAACTAAGCAGGCTAACCATCTTCAGGGGGACTAACTTTAGTGGTTGCAATACACCATTAAAAAGGAGAGAAGAAGATGCACTGTGCACGTACAATATTTGTACTACACATAATGGTGTGTAATGTCACAGACACATTTATTTGTGGCGCCTTGCCACAAATAGATTTGGTCTTCGCTCATAAACACATTATAACGGGACTGTCTGTAAATGTAGCTTGGCGATCCAACTCTGTACAGTCGACGGCACTTTTTGTAACTCAGATGGTAACGCTACTTCTTAACACACCTCAAAAGCAGCTGGTCCGCCAGAGAATAAGAAGACGTAGCAGTAGGGATCAGTGTTGCCGGCTTGCTTGTGACATTAAAAAAAAAAAAAAAAAACACAGAACAATATGTGATGGAAGGAAGTTGATTGTAATTCCAAGATGATGCTCACCTTTTGTTTCCCACGCCATCCATAACAATTACAAGCACGTGTCATGGCCAATTATGCAAATTAGATGATAACACCATTTAGACAACCATTAATTTGACTTCAAAATAGATACTGATATTGGTTTGTCAGGCGTTTTAGCGACTACATTGTATGCCGCATTATTTCTAATAACTTGCCATGTAACTCATTTCTGTAAACGGTCTTGCAAAGTGAAAACATATGCGCCACCAAACATTTGGCACAATATAAACAAAACCCATTCAGTGAATTTCCTGAGCACCAAAGCGCGTCTAACCAGACAGCTACACTGTCAATCTTTATTTAACTCAAGAATGGTTGAATAAAGAGGGGCTAGCAATGAGTTACTGTGCTTAATAAGGATTCTTGCACATCTGGAGCAAAAAGACCTGGGCTTGAAATGTAACTTTTGCCTTTCTGTGCAGGAATTTGCTGGTGTATTTATTCAACTTCAGAGGAGATGCCGTTTGTAACGTGATCCGGTGTGAATATAAACAACTCTCTTCTGATCTCATCACCTTGGAGGACCAAAGGGGCTCAGACGTCAGGCCCGGACCCAGACAGACGTCTCCAGTCAGCTGTTGGTGTCTTTGCAGCTTCCGCGCCAAAACCCCCCTAACACATACACACTTTCCAGTAAGTACAACTGGAGACATGAAAGACCCCCGTCTGCTTGATGCAAGTCAGAGTTAATTGTATCAAGCCCCGTCTATCCAGGTTTTAAGCAGTGCTGGCACGCTGAAGTATTTATATCGGGTTACGCTCCTCCATCAGTCTGTGAGACATGCCGCAACTACATTGTGGACAATTCGCAGTTCATGCTCTAATGTGGACAGTGCTGAGAGATGATGGTGATAATAATTACCTGTCTGTACAAATAAGAGGAAGAAATTAGCTCAATGCCAAGGATTTCAAACATGAATGAAATTATGATCTGAAAATGAGAAATAAGTGCTCTGTCAAGCTAAGAGGGGAAAACACTGGGCAGTGATATACCGCAAAATTTCATTTACGCCATTAATACTCAATTGTAAAATTAAATCACACTGCATATTAACTCACCCATTAAGTCAGTGCTTCTCAAACTATATTAGGACTACCGTTTTCACTTTCACTTTTCATTTGAGTCAGTTTTTTGTATAGAAAACATCACTTTTGGGGATAATGGCATTCAAATGCTTCATCAGACGTCACCTTTTTTGACTGTCCATCAATTCATGAAATAGTGTTGTGTTGCTGCGACAGTGCATGGTTACTAAGAAATTTCCAGCTACTTTCAAGACATTCCATTTTTTTTTTACATTTATTTTATTGTTACTAACATTGGCCTCACAGTCAGGAGGTTCAGGGTTCGAATCTCTGTTGGGCATCTCTATGTGGAGTTTGCATGTTCTTCCCGTGCGGGCGTGGGTGTTCTCCGGGTACTCCGGTTTTCTCCCACATTCCAAAAACATGCATGTTAGGTTAACTGACGACTCTAAATTGTCCACTACAATGTGAATGAGAGTGTGAATGGTTGTATGTCTGTCCTGCGATTGACTGGCGACCAGTCCAGGGTGTACCCCGCCACCTGCTCGAAGTCAGCTGGGATAGGCTCCAGCATACCCGCGACCCTATTGAGGATAAGCGATATAGAAAATGGACGGATGGATTATAAAAGTCATTTTAGTTGCATAAAGTTAAAATATTGAAGAAAAAGTGGGGGTTTTCAAGTCATAACATTATAAGGAAAAGTAATTTTTAAAAAATTATATTGGGGAACCAGAACCAGATTTGGCCAACGAAGACCAGGGCGCCCAGGCGCTCACCCAAAACACAATGCACCGCAAGCTTATGCTTCCCCCCGCGGGCGGTGGGTCTACGTGGGAGATCCCGTGTGGCTTCTTGAGGCTGGGCCTGGCCAGGCCCCACGGGTGAAGACCTGGCCACAACGCGCTCGCCTGCAAGCCCCTCTCTTGGGCTTGGCTCCATGGTGAGGCCCCAGTTTCCCACGAACGTCTGGTTAAGGTGCGGTCCATCCTCCTGATTTTATTCATAGGGCTCTTCTGAAATGGAGTGTGAGGTCGACAGGCGAATAGATGCAGCATTTGCAGTAATGTGGTCGATGTACCGGACCATCGTGGTGAAGAAAGAGCTGAGCTGGAAGACAAACCTCTCTATTTACCGATCGGTCTACGTTCCCACCCTCACCTATGCTTTAAACTATGCGTCTTGACCGAAAGAACAAGATCGATGCTAGCGGCGGAAATGAGTTTCCTTTGTAGGGTGGTGGGATTCACCCGAATAGATATCGAGAGCTCGGATATCCGGGACGAATTCAGAGTAGAGCCACTGCTCCTTCACATCGAGAGGAGCCAGTTGATGTGGCTCGGGCATCTAGTCTGGATGCCTCCCTAGTGAGGTGTTCCGGGCATGCCTAGCCAGGAGAAGGCCTTGGGGAAGACCAAGGACATGCTGGAGGGACTATGTCTCACAGCTGGTCTTGGTGTCCTCCTGTTAGAACTGGAAGCCGGCGGCTGAAGACCGGGAAGTCTGGACTTCCCTATTGAGACTGCTGCCCCCGCAACCCGAACCCGGTTAAGCGGAAGAAAATGGATGGGTGATATATTGGGGGAAAAGTTTTAATTTGGGGGAAAAAAGTAAAATTAAATGAATAAAGTCATAATATTGCAAGAAGAAAATTTAATTTCATTTTAAGTTCAAACAGTAGGATACTAAAAAAAAAAAAAAAAAGAACAGAAATATGACAAAAAACATTTGTAATTTCACAAGAATAAAGTCAAAATATTAAAAGAACATTATGTAACAATATGATTAAAACTAATGTGATTGTAGCAGCACAGAAATATTCATGAAAAAATACATTATTTTTCAAAAGGTTTTTGGGCAAATTGTATATAATATGGAATCAAGTCAAAATATTGTTGGAATAAAATCATAACATTATGAGAAAAAATTTACAAAGATTTAAGAGGTGAGTTGAAATGTTTGAAAATGAAAAGAAAAGAGCAAAAATGGGGGAAAAGAGCAAAGAGCGAAGTTCATACTAATAATTGGCTTTTTCACTTATTTAACAAAGCTGCGATGTATTTTTTTCTTGAATACATACAACTTTTCGACATGTCAGTATTTGGCCCTCGCTTCTGTTAAGAGTGTTGTAGGGGGTGGGCGGATCGTTCCAAATATCAGTTGCATTGATACCAAAAGGTACTACCAGTAGCACCAAATCTATACCAAAATTAGCTCGCCACTACTTGACTATGGGTTTTGACTTTGTGGGTTGTTTTGAGTCTTTTGACAGAATCAGAGTGTCAAAAGGGAGCATTTGTTGTGTCCATCCAAAATGAGGCATCATGTCATTATTTGTTCCGCACACTACGAAACAACACTTCTTTAAGCAGTGCCTGTTTAACAAGTACACAGAAGTAGGTAGTAACACAGCATGGGTAGAGACAGCATGAGGAGAGGTCAAAAGCTAATTCGATGCCAATCCACTAACGACCAATCAGGTTAACAAGGAGGATTTCCAAGGTCAACAATCCGACACACCAGCGGAGATGGCCTGCAATGTGGCATCGCTTGGAATTGAGTTATAACTACTCCTCTAGTCAGTACGGCATACTCATTTAAATTCTTTGCGGGCTATAATTAAAAGGAGGCTCTAAGCGCTCTGGGTTGACACAAACCTAAAAAATGGGCACATAAGAGGGCAACTGCAGCGCGCGGACTCTTCATGAAGGTGCGTGGAGCTTATGTCACTTTATGTGAAGAGAATTACTCCTTGTTGTAGTAACTTCTTTATGCACTTGTATGGCAATTAAGTATGTTATAAAGCACTAAGTCACTTTTCAAACTTAGAGCATAGAAAACATGTTTTTAACATTCTAAACACATTTTTTTTTACATTTCTAGAGCCCCTCTGGACGTTAAATAACACCACTATAAGTCACCTTTACACTCGTATTACCCAATACAGTAGACATAATAACAAAGACTAAATGGAGCTGAGTGTGGGGTCACAGGAAGTGATGTCAGGGGTTCAGAGTTGGGTTTTTGCATGCCGTTGGGTTGCGGCCACAATAGCAGCCTGTGATTATTGTGCCTGTTATTCAAACCTGCAATAAAGGCCTGTTGATCAAGTTTGGAACTTGTGTGTTTCCCACACTTTACAGTAACATTACAGACTGGTGTACAATGCTATATACCCTCACAGCACCTTTGAATGGGTTTTCTGAATGCCCTATATTAGTTCATTTAGCCAGTTTTATGCTTGAAAATGATTGGTTTCGAAAGAAACATAAAACTTGCTTAAAAAAGCCTTTTTTGACTACTATTTTTTTGTGCGTCGGAATTACTGGCATACTTTGGTCAAAACGGAAACCTCCTGCACAGTAGTTTCTGAATTATGTTGCTAGATTCCAAGTAAATCTGCAATCCACAAGTGTTCCCAAAGCCTCATCACTCGTGTGTCAGACTTGCAAGCCACCCAGCATTACGCACAACATAGTAGACACCCTGCTGAGTAATATGACTGTAATGCTTCAGTTTATTATTACTGGAGAACCTCAAAAGCGGAAGGGGCTCTGCTCCCCAACTGTGAGGGGTGACGTTTGGACAAGTGTTGGGGCCTGGGGTGCACTTCCTCTACTTGAGGCTGCCCACAACGCTGCATTGGAGGGCAGAGTCACTGCGGAAGGTTTGTCCTCATCGGAGAGCAGCTGAACCGAACACAGTATGCCAATTAATTGATGGAGCAATTTCAAAGGTATGGGAGTCTCCCAGCAGGCACAAGGAAAAATATTTACAAATGGCGTCAATAATTGCTCATTACATTTCTGTTGTATTACTCGATCCTTCTGTTCCTTTTCATCTTCCTAAGGCAAAACGAGGAAATGTTTGCACGCTCATGCCGGGACGGTCCAGTCATCCGCATGCGGCAAATCAATGTGCGTGTGTCCTGTCTGAACACCCAAATGATGAACCCAAATCACTTCCATGCAGCTCTGACTGCAAGCACGTCAATGTACCAACTCAAACCACGTTTAAAACACTCTTGTTTGCAAAGGTCATGAGCTTGCACTAAGCCTCACTTTGGGGGTTTCTTCTTTTAACTAGCCAAAACTGCGTCAAAAAAAAAAAAGCAGAAAATTGCAACAAAGAGACAACTAAGCTTCTCGCAAAACGCATGAAACTGAGACGGTCATTGTTGCATATTTAGAGTGTCTTTTTCTATTTTCTTTGTCTTCAGTCCGTCTAACAGGCGGAAAAAGCTTGGGAAATGTTTCTGGGAGCAGACTAGATCAAAACTTTTTGTTCATCCGCTTGATTAAATGAGAGAGCAACCTGCAGAGAGATTCAGAGCACAGAGGAAGCTCTTGCAAGGGTGGGTGGGAAAAACTCTTTGGACGCGGTCTGAAGCTTACAATCGGAAAGAACAGGAGTGAGAGAGAAAGAGGTGGGAATGCAGCGAAAGGTGAATACTAGGGAATCCCACTGAGATACCAACACTGTGCGCTGGTCCACACCACACCACACCAAAGAATGTGCAAACCAGATGCCGAACGAACAAGTCACGAAGTTACTCCAAAATGTATTTACTGAAAAACATGGATTTGAAAACAGTGGGTAAGGGGTTTTCTTTTTTATTAAAAAGATGCAACCTATTTTCACTTTTGTTGTGAAAGATGTGCTTTTAATTAATCTTTTTATTAATTTGGACTTCATTATGTCTCCCAAGTGGCAGCACGCCAAAGAAAAGGAAAGCCGTCCCCACTGAAGTGACTATGAACATCATAAAAAGCTTCTCTGGGGGTGATCTGGGTCCAGGATTTATTTTTATTTTTTTTTAAGTATTCTTTAACATCGCAAAATAGGACCGTTTTCGGCATTTGTGCATATACTGTAACTACAAAAAAAGCATCAGAGCACTTTAGACTGATTCGAATTATCTTTTTGGTGTGAATCAAAATATGGGTTTTCGCAGCGCCGCCAATTTCAAGTACCATTGACAAAGTGGCAACATATATTAATTTATCTGTACTGTACAAACTAAACTCAAAATTGAAACCAGCAAAATGCAACAAAATGGAGAGCAGTGAGGCATACAAGCGTAATTAAGAGTCAAATAGCATGCTAAGTATAATAAAATCATGCATGTTGGCAGTTCTGCACAAAAATTTCACAATATCTGCACTCATGACGCAAATATTCCATCTATTAATAATGAATCACACTTTGCAGAAATTCCCTTATCGTAATGAGCTACGGGACCAATTAACTGCGATAAACCATGGAAGACTGTGTATACATATGTATTGTATATTTATTTACAAAATGATATGAGTGCACAACATGCATCGTATCGGTATTATAACATTTTCTCAATAAACTAAACTTTAAAAAAAAAAAAAAAAACCAGTATCAAGACAGGTGGCTGATCTGACAAGTCCTTATGAATTATGGTTGTGTGCGTCAGTGTGATTGAATGTAGAATTAAATGAAAGTGTTCTAGGGGCAATTTTCACCCCTAGTGTTGGTCTTAGCAGCTTGCTCGCTATATTTTCCCACTTTAATAGCTGACAAACATCTGAGACATCTGCTTCAAATGGACTCGAGGGCGTCTACAGCGCAAACAGCTACGGGCCTGTTTGGATGTACCAATGTCCTTCACAACCTGGCTGCAAACAAATTCGGGTTTGTGTGAGCAATCAACGTGAGCGGCGATGACAGCATGCAGCTACAATGTCCCGATGACACTCTTTGGGCCCGTTACTCCTTGTGAGGCACTGCAGATGTCTGATCCACCTCGTACATACACAGCTGTGCAGCGCCAAACAAAGGAGCGCGTAATCATAGTGTGTGGGGCGAAGATTGGGGTTTTAACACCAGACGCCGTCCTTCTTGTAGCGCTTTGCGTTTGGAAAGACATCGCGCGTGAAAGACAAAGTTGTCAAACAGGGAAAGAGGCTTGTTGGACGAGGTGTTGAGTTTCCACTATTCTTTGACAGGGCGAGCTACTCGGTGTACAGTTGTGTCACTCAGCGTTAGGGAGGAGGAGGGCCGCTCTATGAGGTCCGGCTCGCTCCTTTTTCCACAGCAGACTGACATTCCTTGCATTCCAGGAGACCGCTGCCGTCTCCGACCGCGGTGACAAACTAATTCAGTCTAATGGAGACCTCGGAATTGTATAAGGGATTTTGCATGTTAACCAGTTGTGCTAAAATGTCTCAATGGGCGACCAAAGAATTTCTTTCTGTGCTAACCTAACCAATATGTTTAAATGTGCTTTACAAATTATGGATGTTTAGCTCACAATAACATACCGTTGGCACTGACTATCTGACATTGAAATAAGAGTTTGTCAAGTCAAGGTAGTCCAAATCATTGCTTGCACATTTACTTTCACCAGAAACAAAGGATTTTTTGTCACTTCATCCATTGAAGCATATGACGCTTCTGTTTTCATATAGTTTATGCTTATATCTAACACAGCTATTATGGTAACGACAAAGCTTTCAAACTCCCGGTGGCTAACAATCTAAAAAGATTTTGGTATTTGATGAATGTTATATCCTCTGATTTTTTTTGAACACTTGTAAGTGTATTTAGTCATCCATGAAAGCAGACCTATTTGTGTTTTAAGCAGAATGTGATATTCACACACATCAGCTTTGACGTCGGATAACAGGGATTGACATTTTTGCCTCTTTTCTGAAACCCCTAACTGTTTGTGTTTGGTCCATTTTGACTTGGTCTGTCTAGGGCCTGACCGATGACTCCATTCACTAAAAAAGCTCCAGACTAATCCTTCAATCATTCATTTTCTATACCTCTTATCCTCATCAGGGTCGCGGGTATGCTGGAGCCTATCCCAGCTGGCTTTGGGCGGTAGGCGGAGGTACACCCTGGACTGGTTGCCAGTCAATCACAGGGCACTTCAGATTAATCGACTGAGAAAGTAATCATTAGTTGCAGCCCCAATTTCTTTGTGGAAATCAACTAATGAACAGGAAGCCACTGTGCACGTTTTGCGAGATGAAGTTGACTGGTACTGCAACACTTCCACATAAACCTAGTCAGTTTTTATAGAAATGATGATGTTAGGACTCTGATTCCAACAGCAGTCAACCATGTTCAATACCGGTCAAAAGTTTAGAGACACTTTCTCACTCTCATAGATGCAAAAGTATCTCCAACCGTTATGCAGAGCTTCCTTAACGGAATCGTGGAATTGGCCAATGAAAACGAAGTTTACTGTTAAACGCAGGATCTTGTGGAAGTTGCCATTATGTGAATGAAGCACTGTCATCGTGACGTGTGGGTAATTATTTCCCCGACGGACGGCTCAATTGCGGCAGAATCTTTTTACAAACACTAAACGGCCCATGCGACTGTGTTTTACTGCTTTAACGTAAGGAGCGCGTTACAATGCCTGATGACAACATGCAGGTTATGAGTGACTTTAGGCTTTTAAAATTCATCAATAGACATTCTCAACACAGAGAACTACCACAGAGAGCTATCCAAGTTTTATAATGGAGTCAGTTTGACCCTGGAACGGATGGTTTCCATTTCCATAATTTCCTTTGGGGAAAACTGTTTCAAAAGCCATACAACAAGGACCGGCAATGTGTTCAATTTCATAGGCTCTGCCAAAGACACAACAAGGCGTTGATTACAAACCAGGCAGTATATCACGTTACAAATACTTGGTGCATATATGCAAAGCCTCTCATTATGCAACAAACCCCGCTTGAGTTATGACAAGTGTAAACACATACGCGAGCTAGCATTCCTTGGCAATCACACATCTGCAGCTCATTAAACCCATCTCATTAAGATCAGGCCTTGTTGTCTCCACTTACGCCTATCAGAAAACAGCATCGCTTAAATATTTAATTTGGCACTTCCACATGTACAGACTTCCCAGGAATGCGATTCAGGTCAGGTCCTGGAAGTACATCAAAAAAAGGGGCGGCTGTCAGCCCCTCTCGCAGTCAAAACACGGAGCGCTCGTGTAAACCCTTTTTGCTGTTTGTGTTGAAAAGGCACAAACCAAACAGCTTATGGAGAGAGCGGAGGACGAGAGCAGCAAAACTGCATCAGCAGACTAAAATGTACTAAGCCTGTCGGTTTTGTGGCTAAGAACATACAAAAGGGGTCACTGTTGTGTGGAACTCGCTAACTTTTGTGACCTGAGGATCCCAATGACCAGCAGCAGGCTAAAGCAGGGGTTGCCAACAATGCACATTTTTATCATGATTATAACAAAAATGCCCTTCATACGACAAAAAATTTGAAAGAAGCTTAATTGCATACTATTTAACAATAAATAAACACGGCAATATAATTTTACAAAATAATACAAATATTGCCTTTTATCATACACCAAAATAAAGAATGGGGCTGCATGACTGCAAAAAATGTGAATCATGATTTTCTTGTTTAGAATTGAGATCACGATTCTCTAAGGCAATTTCTGTGCCATATGCGTATGTTTTTAAATTATTATTATTGTCATAATAATAATTATGACTATAATACTATAATTTTGTGATTTTTTAAACCTATTTTTTACCCATCAGAATTTGCCATAAACCATAACAAAATGGTCATAAACAAGCTTAACTGCACACTATACATAAACAGCAAGATAATATTACTAAATAACACCCGTGACACTAATACGCGGCATAGAAAATGGATGGATGAATACACATATGGCCTTTTATTACATACAAATGCTTGACCAAAAAGACAACAATGGGGGCTGCATGACTCTGCAAAAAATGTGAATCATGACTTTCTGGCTTAGAATTGAGGTCATGATTCTCTAAGACAATTTCTGTGTTGTATGCTCAAGCTTTTTACAATCATCTGGTTTAAAATTATTATTATTTATTATTATTATTATTATCATCATCATCGTGTTGTGATTTTATTACCTATAATATGTTGATCATAATTATAACGCTAATCTGTGATCGTAGTTTTACAAGAAAATTTGTAATTTTACGAGGGAGGCAATTTCATGTGAAAAAAGTTGCAATTTAATAATATTATTTAATATTATTATTGTAATATTTGTAATATTACAAGGAAAAAAGTCATCATTTTACAGGAAAAAGGGTCGTAATTTTACGAGAATAAGTCGTAATTTTACGATTTAAAAAAAAAAATCACAATTTTACAAAAAAAGGGTCGTAATATAATGAGAATAAATCATAATTTTACGAGAAAATAGGATGGAATATTGTCTTTTACCCGAGGTCACACAAGTCCCATATTTTATAGCTGTCTCAGGCAATGCCTGTTACGACAAAGTATTATAACCATCTAAGATTTCGAGAATAATGTCGTAAAGTCACGACAATAGCGTTATACATTTACAGGAAGAAGCTTGTAGTGTTACGAGAGTAAAGTCGTAACTCCTCTTGCTTCAGGAAGCTTTTATGTGTAACGGGCAGCAAAACAAATTAGCATGAATTAGCATCATCTCACTATTTTCTCCTAATATTACATCTTTTATTCTCGTAAAATTACGACTTTCAAACTCTCAAATGTTTTTTATGTGGCCCTAATATTAACATAGCGCCAATGCAACAGCAACATAAAAAAACACAGACCTGGGAAACTACCGACGTCATCACGCTAAGTATCGACTCGATATTGACAGCCCATTTGTATCGACAGATTGACATTCGGATCGATCCGCACACCCCCTTCCTAACCGGCGAGCTAACCCAGCTAGCCAACTTTCAACAAGCTAGCCAAGTGTGTGGGGACTTGGCGTGTCCGGCCCCGCTACTAAAACGTGACGAATACATTTCATAAACAGCATGAAAGACGTCCCTCGCAGCAACGACGTGCTTCCTTGAGGGGACGACGCCGTCGTGGCTAGCTACTTCCCTCCGGGGCCAGACTTATGGCTGGTAAGTGGCAACGACGACGTCAAACGTCATTTCCATGCTTGGCACTTTCAACTCAATGCAGCCAGCAAGCGAAAACGGGTGGAATTATGCCAGACGAGACGACTGGGGGGGGCGGGAATGAAGATTTAGTTTCCAATTTAGGATGTAGACAAGCCAGCCATGCAAACGCAGCAAAGGAGAAGCGGCGGCGAGCCAACTCCATGGCCCTTGGGAACAGTTTCCGTCCAGGAAATACACCGAGCCCTCCTAGCTAGTGTGTGCGGCACACTACTAGCCTTACTCGGGGATTTCAGAACGACACAAACATGGCTCTCTACCTGTTAATCGCAGCTTCACCGGGCCATTCCGCCGAACTCCTTGGTTAGACATCACCGCTTTGTTTCCCAGCCTCCCCGGCGCCTTAGGTGGAAGAATGACAGGGTTTATCAGTCTCTCCGCCAGTTTTAGACAATAATGGAGTCAAAGCATTGTGGCCCGGATGTGGACGGAACTGCCGTTGCGTTCGCTGGCAAACGCAGAATAAAAAATAAAAAAAAGAAAAGCTTTAAAAAGAAAAATGGTGAACGGAGCACTGTCGCAAAGTGCATCGGAGGGAATGAGATGTCCTCAAAACGTCGCTGTTACATCTTGTGAGCCCTGCTCTCCTCTGGCGGGGGGAGTGGAAGTGCGGAGCCGTCCGGCGCGCGTCCCGCTCGAGGAGGCTGCTTCTCGCCGCTGGGAGACGACCTGTGACGACATCACACCCCCGGGTGGGGTGGGGGTGGGGGGGGGGGGCATTCCACTAACATGTGCCGGTGTGTCCCCGAGGGTGGATGAACTCCGGTTTATTGTTACCACCCCCGCCCGCTTTGTGCTTATGGCCGTTTATGTGTATAGACAGGGGCGTAGCTAAGGTCTGTGCAATTATTGACCCCTTTTACCTGGCTGGGGCTGATGGGTCCAAATATTTATAGCCTATAGCTACATTCTTCCGCTAGTGTTTTGATATTGTTACAGTAAAAGTTACTGCATACAAGCATGTTTTGGTTTTTGCACTGTTGACTACCTCTGTAATACAAAATGATCGATAATTATTTTTAAATATAACAAAGCATCTCAAAACAAATACAGTAGAAAAAGAACCCAAGGCCACTTGTCCTCCCTAGAATTACTAGGGCTGACATTGGGGGAGAGGTGGGGCACACAATGGACTGGTCACCAGCCAATCACAGCACACGTACAAAACAAGGTGAAAAATGTATTTTTTATTTTAACTAACCATGTCCGCACAAAAATTGTCAAATTAATTTAGTATATAAAACCCAATATATGCTTTGTTAGATATTATGTGCTCACACAGTTATGAGCTTTTGACTATTTTATCTCAGTATCGTATACTTTTGCTACACAAGAAGCACATATTTGGTATTTCAATGGTTGACAATAAACTAAGTTTTAAATGTCCATTATTGTTACTAAATAGCAGTGAAAACATGCACAAAAAAAAAAACACACAGTCCAAAATCTTTATTTACAGCTGTGGTTCATTAAGTGTTAAGATGTATGCACACTACATACAACATTGACATGAACAAGGACAAACCGTAGCAGTGACATAACAGTACAGTTGAGTGCAGAAGAACTTTCGTTCAGAAATTGAAAGTGCTCTGGTTTTCGCCGATTTGGAAAGTGTAACCGTCGGCAGTTGCTTCTGGGGCGACGGACTGCAACTCCCCATCCTGGAAATGAAAGTGAAGGTGCGGTAAGACAAAGAAATGAATAAAATAAACGAATTTCTACTATAAAACAGTCTCATCACCTCCTCAGAGAAGTATTTCTCAATCAGGTTGAGGGCTGCTTTGTAGATGGTGTCATTCTCATGAGACTGTAGCCCTTCGATACGATCCAGTCCGCCACATTCTTCGATCATCAGGGCCAACTTGTCTGACTCCCCAATTTTGTCCCCAGCCTGACAAGGCGGTAAAGAAAATTTCACACCAACCCCGGTTCCTCCATTTCAGGTCCAACCATAGCTATTGACCTTACCAAAAATATGTTTGTGATGGCATCCAAGATGACAAAGACCGTTTTGCTGTCCTTTGACGAGAGAAGGTTCAGAAGCGGCTCAAGGACGTTGCACTGCACCAGGCACACCACCTGCTCCACAGTGCCCCCGCTGGTGAAGTTTGTCACGGCCCACACAGCCTCCTTCTGGGTTTTGTAGTCACCCTGCATAAGAGGACACCAATGAGCAATGGTTCTCAGGAGGTACTAAAAAGAGACGCAGCGACCTACCCTCACAAGCACATTGACCAAATGTGGAACAAGGCCCGCATTGATAACCTCCTGGATTTGGGTGTCTTTTCCCGCAGTAATGTTGGACAACGTCCAGGCGGCTTCCTTCTGAATATTGGCTTTGTTGTGGCACAGTAGTTGGGGGAAGACGGCCAAAACCCCAGCATCGAGCACTGTTTGAGTCTGCTCGTCTGTGCCGGTCACTATGTTGCCGATGGCACGCAGAGAAGGCGTCTAAGGAGATGGGGAGGAAAAAGGACAAACCTTTTTGTCAAAAGGGATGCTGAAGAGAGTACTCCACATTCTTCCAGGTGCAGAACCCATGGAGGTACTTACCACCACAGACAGTTCTCCACAGCCGAGCAGATAGACCAGGCGAGGCACCAGGCCTGCTTGGACCACCACCTCGATGCGATCATTAGACCCATCAGTCAGGTAGGAAACACCCCAGCAGGCATCGGCCAACACCTCTTTGTCACCATGGTGAAGGAGACGAATGAGAGCGGGCAGGAGCTGCTGGATGGCACTTATGGGAGGGGAAGGGTTCTTGTTGCGACAGAGGTTGGACACGGTCCACGTCACATTTCTCAGATAACCCGGCTGGAAGAAAAAGGAGAAACATCTCATTTAAAACGACTGAACTTGCAGCCAGGCTGCCCCCTAGTGGTCACACAGGTGAACCGTTAATGGGGTCGAAACTTCCCACTAAGTATACAGAAATATGGACCTTCTCATTTGTGCTTTAAAAACAATGTAGTTCAGTGACTCTAACTATAATATACAGTTTTCTTTTTAACGCACAAGGTAAAATCTTTAATACATTTTTAAAAAATATATCTTTCACAATTGCATGAGTTCATTTTTTGACCAGGTTTGCGCTCCCAAAGACTTAACACACATTTGAATGTGATCCAAATAAAACTGGCTGGTGTTGCGTAAGCCACAAAAACCAAAATCTAATTTGAGGTACCTACATTTAATACTGAGAGGTCTGGAACTGTGATCAGACTCAGCAGGGAGGCCACAGCTCCATGCTTGATCACCTTGTCCCTCAGAGCGGATCCATCGCCTATTAAGAACAAAATAGTCATTTTACTTAACAGCAGAATGTTATATTATACGTTAAAAAATAAATGTAAATTTTTTTTTACCAGCAATGTTTCCAAGAGCCCAGACAGCTTGCTCGCTAATGTGCTGGTGGGGGGAAGTGACCAGGCTAATGAAGGCAGGAATAGCTCCCCCACCGACGACAGCGGCCGTCTGATCAGACGTCCCGGAGGCAATGTTGGTCAAAGCCCAGGAAGCCTCAAACTGGATAGGAGGGCACGCCGACAGTCCCAGGAAGGACACAAACTTGGGGATTAGACCCGCACTGATGATCTGGTCAATGGGGGGATGCCTCTCCCGGGACAGCAGTTTGCTTTATTCCAATACACACACACAGACGATATATACACATACATATTATAGATACTTTTATATATATCATATGACACATACCGTGCTGCCTGTGTTGCCTGGAGCTGTGTCTCAGTGTTGCCACTGTTCACACCGCTAACAATCTCTGCAACCGTCCACTGACTGGAAGTCTTAAATATACAAAAAATGACCAATTACAAAGGAACAAAAGGTCACTAATGTGAACAAACCACTTCCTGCTGAGATATGGAGACAGGTGTTAGGTTCCACACACCAATGCGATAGGTAAAAATAAAACATCTACGGGATATTTTTTTCCAGAATTTTTCCTTTTACCTTTATAAATTTAAGCTTTTGTAAACCCTCCCGACATACTTATATAAAACCTTTATACAGTTTAAACAATGTTTAAAACTCAAATTGCTGTATTTTATTTAATTTGCTTTACATTATTAATTTATGACCCCAAAAATTACAATTTTCAACAAAAAAATTAATGTAGAAATAAATAAGACATATCTCCTCCGAAAGCTGCGATATAAGGGGTCCGCAATATAGACTTTCCACGTAATATATGGTAATGCGCGATGTAGTGAGCGCGCGATGGGTGAACCGCGACAGCGCGAGGGATTGTAATAAGCTTAGCTCCTCCTACGGCAAGCGCTGGGGTGCACTTGCAGAGTACGGTGGCCGGTAGAGGGCAAACCATGGCGACGACTACAGGAAAGACGGCGCAAATGCGCTGGTACGCCAGGTTCTAATTCATGAACAGCACGTTGGGAAGGAATGGCTCACAGTAAAGAAAATAAACCTTTCCACTTTGTGCGGCGATGGATGGACCGGAACAACGTACATTACTTCGTGTCACGTGAACGGTCGGTTCGTGCGGCCCCGGAAAACCCTACCTGGTTGTTTCGGTTCTTTTCCTGGAGCGGAGAGGTGGCCTCCTCGGGGAAGGCACTCACGTTCCTTCTTTTGAACATCTGTTCATCTTTCTTGGCTTTGCGGAGCTCGACGGAAACCATCACTCTCCTGCGTCGAAGCTCCTACGTAAAAAGAAGCACACGCGCACGCTAGCTAGTGGCTAACCAGCGCCGAAGCCGCCGCCGCCATCATTACTTACGTTGGCGTCTTTGCCTTTGTTCTTGAACTTGTTCAGACGCTCGGCGTTCTCCGACATTTTTTGTGTCAAACGTTGCGGCTCCTGCCGCCAGAGGACGCGATGAAAGTTGGTTGTTAGCTTACACTCGGAAATGGCGCTGCCTCGTGACGACGGCACACGTACAAAGCAGCCCAGTCGCAAAGTGAACACTTATAACGGCAGCAGATCCAAACCGTGCCAAGTCCCTCGAATGGGCTTCAAATTGCTCGAGCGTCAACTCACCTGCTTCTGGGAAAAGGTCTTAAATGTGCCCCCAAAATGCCGCACAGACCTTTAAACTCCTGGAACAAGTCGTTCTGATTGGGCTGTTTGAGCACAAGCATCCAACCCGCTCACTCCATTGGACTGTTTGAAAAGAAACACTGCGCGTACCGGAAGTGGTGTCACCTCGCGTAGTATCGCGAGATTTGGGAACAATAAGCCACAGAATTTACACTTTAATACGCAAATGCAGTTTTTTTTGTCATCGAAATGTAACTCCTTTCTTATTGAAATGCAAATGTTTGCGTTATGCATAGTTTAAATCTTTCAAACGTCCCTGCGATATTTTTGCCCTTATTACTTACTTTCATCAAGGGAAACTCAGCAGCTCTGCAAAGATCCCTTTGCATTGGAACAAGGTTCACAAAGGTACACACACAGGGACCAAAAATCACAACGTCTGCATATGGAAGTCTGAGATGGCAGGCAAATCCAGAACCACGTGGCTGCGAGTTGGGGCGTCACCAGGAATTCCAGGACCCAAGGAAAAAAAATCACATTCCATAGTTCAGCTTTTTCCCCAACACAGTATTCCATAAATAATAACTTCATTTTTTTTGTTTTTCATATTACAACCATTTTTTATATATATTGTCTACAGGTATGAATGAGAGTGTGAATGTTTGTATGTGTTCCCTGAGAATGACTGGCGACCAGTCCAGGGTGTACCCCGCCTCCTGCCCGAAGTCAGCTGGGATAGGCTCCAGCATACCTGCAACCCTAATGAGGATAAGCGGCATAGAACATTTACGGATATTTTAAAACAATGCTAAAAATGGCATTTCCGATAACAGAGCGTTTATTGTTGTAAAAACATTCTCATTAGAATACAACTTTATTCTCAAAAACTGTATTTTTAATATACTGTCATGTATTTAGTCTAATTTTTTTTAAATTCTTCTTCTCATATAACTTTATTTCCAAAATAGTTCATTTTTGTAACTTTTTCCACAACCTCATCTTCCACAAATTACAACTTAAGTAGTTGCTTTGGTTTTTAAAAAGTAATATTTTTACTTTATGCTACTAAAATGACATTTTAATTCTCATAATCACTTTCACCCATTTTTTTTACATTTATATTTTTTCTAGACTTTACAAATTCACTTTTTAGGATGTACCAGTAAAAACCAGTAAAAACACGGGCGCAGGCTGCAAATGGCCCCCATGCTGCACACTGGACACCCCTGACCGATTGTGTCTCCCAGTATTTTTCCATTAGTCATATGTACATGTTGCACAACCCTGAAGGTACTGAAGGTGTCACGAAGGGCGAGTGTGTGCATTGTGAAGGCCTCTATGAGAAATATTAGTCCAATGGGATTACCAGACTCATTACTGTTATTAGTATATTTCTATTTCTACATGGCAAACAAGTTACCGCTAGGTGCAGTAGATTCTCAAAAACCAAACAGGACCCAGGATTCATGATATGCACGCTCTTAAGGCTGTGCAATTGGGCAATTATTTGAAAGGGGTGTGTTCAAAAACTAACAGTGTGGCATTCAATCAGTGATCTATTTTGGGGAAAAAACAGGTGTAAATTAGGTGGCCCCGATTTAAGGATGAAACCAGCACTTGTTGAACATGCATTTCTCTTTGAAAGCCTGAGGAAAACGGGTCATTCAAGACATTGTTCAGAAGAACAGCATACTTTGATTAAAATGTTGCCTGGAGAGGGAAAAACTTCAGAAGAGGTGGAGTGTAAAAAATGTAGGCTGTTTAGCTAAAATGATCTCCAATGCCTTAAAATGGAGAGCAAAACCAGAGACGCGCGGCAGAAACGGATGACAACTTTTAAAATGAATCAAAAAATGACCAGAACGTCAAAAGCTCAGCCAATTTTAAGGTCCAAGATAATCGGTCCAAGATGATCAAGACCAATTTAGAGTTATCTGTAAGTATTGTGACAGAATACATCTGTGTGAAGCTAATATATTTGTATCCCCTGCAATGTCCATTTGTTAAAAAAAGGCATGTCCAGAAAAGGTTACAATTTGCCAAAGAACACATCAACTAGCCTGAAGAAAAATGGAGGAACATTTTGTGGACTAATGAGAGTAAAATGGCTCTTTTCAGGTCCAGACAATTTGCGATACGACCCCCAAACTCTGAATTCAAGCCACAGTACACAGTGAACAGAGTGAAGCATGGTGTTGGACCTATTTCTCACATAACAGGGATTATGGAGCAGTTTGCATATGTCAGAATACTTGAAGAGAACATGCCCTTGAAATGTGTGTTTCAACAAGACAATGACCCCCAACACACTAGTGAACCAGCAAAATCTTGGTTCAAACCCAACAAAATTAATGCTATGGAGTGGCCAGCCCAATGCCTGGACCTTAATCCAATTGAGAATTTGAGGGGTGACATCAAAAATGCTGTTTCTGAATAAGTTTAATGCTTCACAGCATTGCCAAATCCTAGAAACAAAAAAGGTTGCACAAAATAGTTTTGAGTTTGTAAAGTCAACGGCAGACACTTTTATTTTATTTTTTTACACACCCCTTTCAACTAATTACCCAATTGCAGCGCCTTAGGAGCGTGCATACCATAAATGCTGGGTCTTGTTTTCTGAGAATCTACTACACCTACTGGTAACTTGTTTGCCATGTAGCAATAAAAATATATTAATAACAGATTAATCTGGTCTACCGATTAATCTGGTCTTTTAGTCACGTTGGACTGATTATTTTGAACACTATTGTGAATTATATCTAACGATAGCACCTTCCCCCATCATCAGTTGCCAACAGAAGAAAAAGTCAAGACTTCGGCATTTTATTAATTCCATATACATCCATATTTCTTCAGCTGTAATACAAAAAAACTCAAGTCAAAAACACAGGTTTTTTTTTTTTTTTTTTNGGGCGAAGATTGGGGTTTTAACACCAGACGCCGTCCTTCTTGTAGCGCTTTGCGTTTGGAAAGACATCGCGCGTGAAAGACAAAGTTGTCAAACAGGGAAAGAGGCTTGTTGGACGAGGTGTTGAGTTTCCACTATTCTTTGACAGGGCGAGCTACTCGGTGTACAGTTGTGTCACTCAGCGTTAGGGAGGAGGAGGGCCGCTCTATGAGGTCCGGCTCGCTCCTTTTTCCACAGCAGACTGACATTCCTTGCATTCCAGGAGACCGCTGCCGTCTCCGACCGCGGTGACAAACTAATTCAGTCTAATGGAGACCTCGGAATTGTATAAGGGATTTTGCATGTTAACCAGTTGTGCTAAAATGTCTCAATGGGCGACCAAAGAATTTCTTTCTGTGCTAACCTAACCAATATGTTTAAATGTGCTTTACAAATTATGGATGTTTAGCTCACAATAACATACCGTTGGCACTGACTATCTGACATTGAAATAAGAGTTTGTCAAGTCAAGGTAGTCCAAATCATTGCTTGCACATTTACTTTCACCAGAAACAAAGGATTTTTTGTCACTTCATCCATTGAAGCATATGACGCTTCTGTTTTCATATAGTTTATGCTTATATCTAACACAGCTATTATGGTAACGACAAAGCTTTCAAACTCCCGGTGGCTAACAATCTAAAAAGATTTTGGTATTTGATGAATGTTATATCCTCTGATTTTTTTTGAACACTTGTAAGTGTATTTAGTCATCCATGAAAGCAGACCTATTTGTGTTTTAAGCAGAATGTGATATTCACACACATCAGCTTTGACGTCGGATAACAGGGATTGACATTTTTGCCTCTTTTCTGATGTGCTGCGGACCAAACCACTAACTGTTTGTGTTTGGTCCATTTTGACTTGGTCTGTCTAGGGCCTAACCGATGACTCCATTCACTAAAAAAGCTTCAGACTAATCCTTCAATCATTCATTTTCTATACCTCTTATCCTCATCAGGGTCGCGGGTATGCTGGAGCCTATCCCAGCTGGCTTTGGGCGGTAGGCGGAGGTACACCCTGGACTGGTTGCCAGTCAATCACAGGGCACTTCAGATTAATCGACTGAGAAAGTAATCATTAGTTGCAGCCCCAATTTCTTTGTGGAAATCAACTAATGAACAGGAAGCCACTGTGCACGTTTTGCGAGATGAAGTTGACTGGTACTGCAACACTTCCACATAAACCTAGTCAGTTTTTATAGAAATGATGATGTTAGGACTCTGATTCCAACAGCAGTCAACCATGTTCAATACCGGTCAAAAGTTTAGAGACACTTTCTCACTCTCATAGATGCAAAAGTTTCTCCAACCGTTATGCAGAGCTTCCTTAACGGAATCGTGGAATTGGCCAATGAAAACGAAGTTTACTGTTAAACGCAGGATCTTGTGGAAGTTGCCATTATGTGAATGAAGCACTGTCATCGTGACGTGTGGGTAATTATTTCCCCGACGGACGGCTCAATTGCGGCAGAATCTTTTTACAAACACTAAACGGCCCATGCGACTGTGTTTTACTGCTTTAACGTAAGGAGCGCGTTACAATGCCTGATGACAACATGCAGGTTATGAGTGACTTTAGGCTTTTAAAATTCATCAATAGACATTCTCAACACAGAGAACTACCACAGAGAGCTATCCAAGTTTTATAATGGAGTCAGTTTGACCCTGGAACGGATGGTTTCCATTTCCATAATTTCCTTTGGGGAAAACTGTTTCAAAAGCCATACAACAAGGACCGGCAATGTGTTCAATTTCATAGGCTCTGCCAAAGACACAACAAGGCGTTGATTACAAACCAGGCAGTATATCACGTTACAAATACTTGGTGCATATATGCAAAGCCTCTCATTATGCAACAAACCCCGCTTGAGTTATGACAAGTGTAAACACATACGCGAGCTAGCATTCCTTGGCAATCACACATCTGCAGCTCATTAAACCCATCTCATTAAGATCAGGCCTTGTTGTCTCCACTTACGCCTATCAGAAAACAGCATCGCTTAAATATTTAATTTGGCACTTCCACATGTACAGACTTCCCAGGAATGCGATTCAGGTCAGGTCCTGGAAGTACATCAAAAAAAGGGGCGGCTGTCAGCCCCTCTCGCAGTCAAAACACGGAGCGCTCGTGTAAACCCTTTTTGCTGTTTGTGTTGAAAAGGCACAAACCAAACAGCTTATGGAGAGAGCGGAGGACGAGAGCAGCAAAACTGCATCAGCAGACTAAAATGTACTAAGCCTGTCGGTTTTGTGGCTAAGAACATACAAAAGGGGTCACTGTTGTGTGGAACTCGCTAACTTTTGTGACCTGGGGATCCCAATGACCAGCAGCAGGCTAAAGCAGGGGTTGCCAACAATGCACATTTTTATCATGATTATAACAAAAATGCCCTTCATACGACAAAAAATTTGAAAGAAGCTTAATTGCATACTATTTAACAATAAATAAACACGGCAATATAATTTTACAAAATAATACAAATATTGCCTTTTATCATACACCAAAATAAAGAATGGGGCTGCATGACTGCAAAAAATGTGAATCATGATTTTCTTGTTTAGAATTGAGATCACGATTCTCTAAGGCAATTTCTGTGCCATATGCGTATGTTTTTAAATTATTATTATTGTCATAATTATTACTATAATTTTGTGATTTTTTTAACCTATTTTTTACCCATCAGAATTTGCCATAAATCATAACAAAATGGTCATAAACAAGCTTAACTGCACACTATACATAAACAGCAAGATAATATTACTAAATAACACCCGTGACACTAATACGCGGCATAGAAAATGGATGGATGAATACACATATGGCCTTTTATTACATACAAATGCTTGACCAAAAAGACAACAATGGGGGCTGCATGACTCTGCAAAAAATGTGAATCATGACTTTCTGGCTTAGAATTGAGGTCATGATTCTCTAAGACAATTTCTGTGTTGTATGCTCAAGCTTTTTACAATCATCTGGTTTAAAATTATTATTATTTATTATTATTATTATTATCATCATCATCGTGTTGTGATTTTATTACCTATAATATGTTGATCATAATTATAACGCTAATCTGTGATCGTAGTTTTACAAGAAAATTTGTAATTTTACGAGGGCGGCAATTTCATGTGAAAAAAGTTGCAATTTAATAATATTATTTAATATTATTATTGTAATATTTGTAATATTACAAGGAAAAAAGTCATCATTTTACAGGAAAAAGGGTCGTAATTTTACGAGAATAAGTCGTAATTTTACGATTTAAAAAAAAAAATCGCAATTTTACAAAAAAAGGGTCGTAATATAATGAGAATAAATCATAATTTTACGAGAAAATAGGATGGAATATTGTCTTTTACCCGAGGTCACACAAGTCCCATATTTTATAGCTGTCTCAGGCAATGCCTGTTACGACAAAGTATTATAACCATCTAAGATTTCGAGAATAATGTCGTAAAGTCACGACAATAGCGTTATACATTTACAGGAAGAAGCTTGTAGTGTTACGAGAGTAAAGTCGTAACTCCTCTTGCTTCAGGAAGCTTTTATGTGTAACGGGCAGCAAAACAAATTAGCATGAATTAGCATCATCTCACTATTTTCTCCTAATATTACATCTTTTATTCTCGTAAAATTACGACTTTCAAACTCTCAAATGTTTTTTATGTGGCCCTAATATTAACATAGCGCCAATGCAACAGCAACATAAAAAAACACAGACCTGGGAAACTACCGACGTCATCACGCTAAGTATCGACTCGATATTGACAGCCCATTTGTATCGACAGATTGACATTCGGATCGATCCGCACACCCCCTTCCTAACCGGCGAGCTAACCCAGCTAGCCAACTTTCAACAAGCTAGCCAAGTGTGTGGGGACTTGGCGTGTCCGGCCCCGCTACTAAAACGTGACGAATACATTTCATAAACAGCATGAAAGACGTCCCTCGCAGCAACGACGTGCTTCCTTGAGGGGACGACGCCGTCGTGGCTAGCTACTTCCCTCCGGGGCCAGACTTATGGCTGGTAAGTGGCAACGACGACGTCAAACGTCATTTCCATGCTTGGCACTTTCAACTCAATGCAGCCAGCAAGCGAAAACGGGTGGAATTATGCCAGACGAGACGACTGGGGGGGGCGGGAATGAAGATTTAGTTTCCAATTTAGGATGTAGACAAGCCAGCCATGCAAACGCAGCAAAGGAGAAGCGGCGGCGAGCCAACTCCATGGCCCTTGGGAACAGTTTCCGTCCAGGAAATACACCGAGCCCTCCTAGCTAGTGTGTGCGGCACACTACTAGCCTTACTCGGGGATTTCAGAACGACACAAACATGGCTCTCTACCTGTTAATCGCAGCTTCACCGGGCCATTCCGCCGAACTCCTTGGTTAGACATCACCGCTTTGTTTCCCAGCCTCCCCGGCGCCTTAGGTGGAAGAATGACAGGGTTTATCAGTCTCTCCGCCAGTTTTAGACAATAATGGAGTCAAAGCATTGTGGCCCGGATGTGGACGGAACTGCCGTTGCGTTCGCTGGCAAACGCAGAATAAAAAATAAAAAAAAGAAAAGCTTTAAAAAGAAAAATGGTGAACGGAGCACTGTCGCAAAGTGCATCGGAGGGAATGAGATGTCCTCAAAACGTCGCTGTTACATCTTGTGAGCCCTGCTCTCCTCTGGCGGGGGGAGTGGAAGTGCGGAGCCGTCCGGCGCGCGTCCCGCTCGAGGAGGCTGCTTCTCGCCGCTGGGAGACGACCTGTGACGACATCACACCCCCGGGTGGGGTGGGGGTGGGGGGGGGGGGCATTCCACTAACATGTGCCGGTGTGTCCCCGAGGGTGGATGAACTCCGGTTTATTGTTACCACCCCCGCCCGCTTTGTGCTTATGGCCGTTTATGTGTATAGACAGGGGCGTAGCTAAGGTCTGTGCAATTATTGACCCCTTTTACCTGGCTGGGGCTGATGGGTCCAAATATTTATAGCCTATAGCTACATTCTTCCGCTAGTGTTTTGATATTGTTACAGTAAAAGTTACTGCATACAAGCATGTTTTGGTTTTTGCACTGTTGACTACCTCTGTAATACAAAATGATCGATAATTATTTTTAAATATAACAAAGCATCTCAAAACAAATACAGTAGAAAAAGAACCCAAGGCCACTTGTCCTCCCTAGAATTACTAGGGCTGACATTGGGGGAGAGGTGGGGCACACAATGGACTGGTCACCAGCCAATCACAGCACACGTACAAAACAAGGTGAAAAATGTATTTTTTATTTTAACTAACCATGTCCGCACAAAAATTGTCAAATTAATTTAGTATATAAAACCCAATATATGCTTTGTTAGATATTATGTGCTCACACAGTTATGAGCTTTTGACTATTTTATCTCAGTATCGTATACTTTTGCTACACAAGAAGCACATATTTGGTATTTCAATGGTTGACAATAAACTAAGTTTTAAATGTCCATTATTGTTACTAAATAGCAGTGAAAACATGCACAAAAAAAAAAACACACAGTCCAAAACCTTTATTTACAGCTGTGGTTCATTAAGTGTTAAGATGTATGCACACTACATACAACATTGACATGAACAAGGACAAACCGTAGCAGTGACATAACAGTACAGTTGAGTGCAGAAGAACTTTTGTTCAGAAATTGAAAGTGCTCTGGTTTTCGCCGATTTGGAAAGTGTAACCGTCGGCAGTTGCTTCTGGGGCGACGGACTGCAACTCCCCATCCTGGAAATGAAAGTGAAGGTGCGGTAAGACAAAGAAATGAATAAAATAAACGAATTTCTACTATAAAACAGTCTCATCACCTCCTCAGAGAAGTATTTCTCAATCAGGTTGAGGGCTGCTTTGTAGATGGTGTCATTCTCATGAGACTGTAGCCCTTCGATACGATCCAGTCCGCCACATTCTTCGATCATCAGGGCCAACTTGTCTGACTCCCCAATTTTGTCCCCAGCCTGACAAGGCGGTAAAGAAAATTTCACACCAACCCCGGTTCCTCCATTTCAGGTCCAACCATAGCTATTGACCTTACCAAAAATATGTTTGTGATGGCATCCAAGATGACAAAGACCGTTTTGCTGTCCTTTGACGAGAGAAGGTTCAGAAGCGGCTCAAGGACGTTGCACTGCACCAGGCACACCACCTGCTCCACAGTGCCCCCGCTGGTGAAGTTTGTCACGGCCCACACAGCCTCCTTCTGGGTTTTGTAGTCACCCTGCATAAGAGGACACCAATGAGCAATGGTTCTCAGGAGGTACTAAAAAGAGACGCAGCGACCTACCCTCACAAGCACATTGACCAAATGTGGAACAAGGCCCGCATTGATAACCTCCTGGATTTGGGTGTCTTTTCCCGCAGTAATGTTGGACAACGTCCAGGCGGCTTCCTTCTGAATATTGGCTTTGTTGTGGCACAGTAGTTGGGGGAAGACGGCCAAAACCCCAGCATCGAGCACTGTTTGAGTCTGCTCGTCTGTGCCGGTCACTATGTTGCCGATGGCACGCAGAGAAGGCGTCTAAGGAGATGGGGAGGAAAAAGGACAAACCTTTTTGTCAAAAGGGATGCTGAAGAGAGTACTCCACATTCTTCCAGGTGCAGAACCCATGGAGGTACTTACCACCACAGACAGTTCTCCACAGCCGAGCAGATAGACCAGGCGAGGCACCAGGCCTGCTTGGACCACCACCTCGATGCGATCATTAGACCCATCAGTCAGGTAGGAAACACCCCAGCAGGCATCGGCCAACACCTCTTTGTCACCATGGTGAAGGAGACGAATGAGAGCGGGCAGGAGCTGCTGGATGGCACTTATGGGAGGGGAAGGGTTCTTGTTGCGACAGAGGTTGGACACGGTCCACGTCACATTTCTCAGATAACCCGGCTGGAAGAAAAAGGAGAAACATCTCATTTAAAACGACTGAACTTGCAGCCAGGCTGCCCCCTAGTGGTCACACAGGTGAACCGTTAATGGGGTCGAAACTTCCCACTAAGTATACAGAAATATGGACCTTCTCATTTGTGCTTTAAAAACAATGTAGTTCAGTGACTCTAACTATAATATACAGTTTTCTTTTTAACGCACAAGGTAAAATCTTTAATACATTTTTAAAAAATATATCTTTCACAATTGCATGAGTTCATTTTTTGACCAGGTTTGCGCTCCCAAAGACTTAACACACATTTGAATGTGATCCAAATAAAACTGGCTGGTGTTGCGTAAGCCACAAAAACCAAAATCTAATTTGAGGTACCTACATTTAATACTGAGAGGTCTGGAACTGTGATCAGACTCAGCAGGGAGGCCACAGCTCCATGCTTGATCACCTTGTCCCTCAGAGCGGATCCATCGCCTATTAAGAACAAAATAGTCATTTTACTTAACAGCAGAATGTTATATTATACGTTAAAAAATAAATGTAAATTTTTTTTTACCAGCAATGTTTCCAAGAGCCCAGACAGCTTGCTCGCTAATGTGCTGGTGGGGGGAAGTGACCAGGCTAATGAAGGCAGGAATAGCTCCCCCACCGACGACAGCGGCCGTCTGATCAGACGTCCCGGAGGCAATGTTGGTCAAAGCCCAGGAAGCCTCAAACTGGATAGGAGGGCACGCCGACAGTCCCAGGAAGGACACAAACTTGGGGATTAGACCCGCACTGATGATCTGGTCAATGGGGGGATGCCTCTCCCGGGACAGCAGTTTGCTTTATTCCAATACACACACACAGACGATATATACACATACATATTATAGATACTTTTATATATATCATATGACACATACCGTGCTGCCTGTGTTGCCTGGAGCTGTGTCTCAGTGTTGCCACTGTTCACACCGCTAACAATCTCTGCAACCGTCCACTGACTGGAAGTCTTAAATATACAAAAAATGACCAATTACAAAGGAACAAAAGGTCACTAATGTGAACAAACCACTTCCTGCTGAGATATGGAGACAGGTGTTAGGTTCCACACACCAATGCGATAGGTAAAAATAAAACATCTACGGGATATTTTTTTCCAGAATTTTTCCTTTTACCTTTATAAATTTAAGCTTTTGTAAACCCTCCCGACATACTTATATAAAACCTTTATACAGTTTAAACAATGTTTAAAACTCAAATTGCTGTATTTTATTTAATTTGCTTTACATTATTAATTTATGACCCCAAAAATTACAATTTTCAACAAAAAAATTAATGTAGAAATAAATAAGACATATCTCCTCCGAAAGCTGCGATATAAGGGGTCCGCAATATAGACTTTCCACGTAATATATGGTAATGCGCGATGTAGTGAGCGCGCGATGGGTGAACCGCGACAGCGCGAGGGATTGTAATAAGCTTAGCTCCTCCTACGGCAAGCGCTGGGGTGCACTTGCAGAGTACGGTGGCCGGTAGAGGGCAAACCATGGCGACGACTACAGGAAAGACGGCGCAAATGCGCTGGTACGCCAGGTTCTAATTCATGAACAGCACGTTGGGAAGGAATGGCTCACAGTAAAGAAATAAACCTTTCCACTTTGTGCGGCGATGGATGGACCGGAACAACGTACATTACTTCGTGTCACGTGAACGGTCGGTTCGTGCGGCCCCGGAAAACCCTACCTGGTTGTTTCGGTTCTTTTCCTGGAGCGGAGAGGTGGCCTCCTCGGGGAAGGCACTCACGTTCCTTCTTTTGAACATCTGTTCATCTTTCTTGGCTTTGCGGAGCTCGACGGAAACCATCACTCTCCTGC
Source organism: Oostethus manadensis (assembly GCA_024372805.1). Taxonomy (NCBI): domain Eukaryota; kingdom Metazoa; phylum Chordata; class Actinopteri; order Syngnathiformes; family Syngnathidae; genus Oostethus; species Oostethus manadensis. Next base: position 1,160,203 of record QODF01000055.1, read on the forward strand.
GTCGAAGCTCCTACGTAAAAAGAAGCACACGCGCACGCTAGCTAGTGGCTAACCAGCGCCGAAGCCGCCGCCGCCATCATTACTTACGTTGGCGTCTTTGCCTTTGTTCTTGAACTTGTTCAGACGCTCGGCGTTCTCCGACATTTTTTGTGTCAAACGTTGCGGCTCCTGCCGCCAGAGGACGCGATGAAAGTTGGTTGTTAGCTTACACTCGGAAATGGCGCTGCCTCGTGACGACGGCACACGTACAAAGCAGCCCAGTCGCAAAGTGAACACTTATAACGGCAGCAGATCCAAACCGTGCCAAGTCCCTCGAATGGGCTTCAAATTGCTCGAGCGTCAACTCACCTGCTTCTGGGAAAAGGTCTTAAATGTGCCCCCAAAATGCCGCACAGACCTTTAAACTCCTGGAACAAGTCGTTCTGATTGGGCTGTTTGAGCACAAGCATCCAACCCGCTCACTCCATTGGACTGTTTGAAAAGAAACACTGCGCGTACCGGAAGTGGTGTCACCTCGCGTAGTATCGCGAGATTTGGGAACAATAAGCCACAGAATTTACACTTTAATACGCAAATGCAGTTTTTTTTGTCATCGAAATGTAACTCCTTTCTTATTGAAATGCAAATGTTTGCGTTATGCATAGTTTAAATCTTTCAAACGTCCCTGCGATATTTTTGCCCTTATTACTTACTTTCATCAAGGGAAACTCAGCAGCTCTGCAAAGATCCCTTTGCATTGGAACAAGGTTCACAAAGGTACACACACAGGGACCAAAAATCACAACGTCTGCATATGGAAGTCTGAGATGGCAGGCAAATCCAGAACCACGTGGCTGCGAGTTGGGGCGTCACCAGGAATTCCAGGACCCAAGGAAAAAAAATCACATTCCATAGTTCAGCTTTTTCCCCAACACAGTATTCCATAAATAATAACTTCATTTTTTTTGTTTTTCATATTACAACCATTTTTTATATATATTGTCTACAGGTATGAATGAGAGTGTGAATGTTTGTATGTGTTCCCTGCGACTGACTGGCGACCAGTCCAGGGTGTACCCCGCCTCCTGCCCGAAGTCAGCTGGGATAGGCTCCAGCATACCTGCAACCCTAATGAGGATAAGCGGCATAGAACATTTACGGATATTTTAAAACAATGCTAAAAATGGCATTTCCGATAACAGAGCGTTTATTGTTGTAAAAACATTCTCATTAGAATACAACTTTATTCTCAAAAACTGTATTTTTAATATACTGTCATGTATTTAGTCTAATTTTTTTTAAATTCTTCTTCTCATATAACTTTATTTCCAAAATAGTTCATTTTTGTAACTTTTTCCACAACCTCATCTTCCACAAATTACAACTTAAGTAGTTGCTTTGGTTTTTAAAAAGTAATATTTCAACTTTATGCTACTAAAATGACATTTTAATTCTCATAATCACTTTCACCCATTTTTTTTACATTTATATTTTTTCTAGACTTTACAAATTCACTTTTTAGGATGTACCAGTAAAAACCAGTAAAAACACGGGCGCAGGCTGCAAATGGCCCCCATGCTGCACACTGGACACCCCTGACCGATTGTGTCTCCCAGTATTTTTCCATTAGTCATATGTACATGTTGCACAACCCTGAAGGTACTGAAGGTGTCACGAAGGGCGAGTGTGTGCATTGTGAAGGCCTCTATGAGAAATATTAGTCCAATGGGATTACCACTCATCACTGTTATTAGTATATTTCTATTTCTACATGGCAAACAAGTTACCGGTAGGTGCAGTAGATTCTCAAAAACCAAACAGGACCCAGGATTCATGATATGCACGCTCTTAAGGCTGTGCAATTGGGCAATTATTTGAAAGGGGTGTGTTCAAAAACTAACAGTGTGGCATTCAATCAGTGATCTATTTTGGGGAAAAAACAGGTGTAAATTAGGTGGCCCCGATTTAAGGATGAAACCAGCACTTGTTGAACATGCATTTCTCTTTGAAAGCCTGAGGAAAACGGGTCATTCAAGACATTGTTCAGAAGAACAGCATACTTTGATTAAAATGTTGCCTGGAGAGGGAAAAACTTCAGAAGAGGTGGAGTGTAAAAAATGTAGGCTGTTTAGCTAAAATGATCTCCAATGCCTTAAAATGGAGAGCAAAACCAGAGACGCGCGGCAGAAACGGATGACAACTTTTAAAATGAATCAAAAAATGACCAGAACGTCAAAAGCTCAGCCAATTTTAAGGTCCAAGATAATCGGTCCAAGATGATCAAGACCAATTTAGAGTTATCTGTAAGTATTGTGACAGAATACATCTGTGTGAAGCTAATATATTTGTATCCCCTGCAATGTCCATTTGTTAAAAAAAGGCATGTCCAGAAAAGGTTACAATTTGCCAAAGAACACATCAACTAGCCTGAAGAAAAATGGAGGAACATTTTGTGGACTAATGAGAGTAAAATGGCTCTTTTCAGGTCCAGACAATTTGCGATACGACCCCCAAACTCTGAATTCAAGCCACAGTACACAGTGAACAGAGTGAAGCATGGTGTTGGACCTATTTCTCACATAACAGGGATTATGGAGCAGTTTGCATATGTCAGAATACTTGAAGAGAACATGCCCTTGAAATGTGTGTTTCAACAAGACAATGACCCCCAACACACTAGTGAACCAGCAAAATCTTGGTTCAAACCCAACAAAATTAATGCTATGGAGTGGCCAGCCCAATGCCTGGACCTTAATCCAATTGAGAATTTGAGGGGTGACATCAAAAATGCTGTTTCTGAATAAGTTTAATGCTTCACAGCATTGCCAAATCCTAGAAACAAAAAAGGTTGCACAAAATAGTTTTGAGTTTGTAAAGTCAACGGCAGACACTTTTATTTTATTTTTTTACACACCCCTTTCAACTAATTACCCAATTGCAGCGCCTTAAGAGCGTGCATACCATAAATGCTGGGTCTTGTTTTCTGAGAATCTACTACACCTACTGGTAACTTGTTTGCCATGTAGCAATAAAAATATATTAACAACAGATTAATCTGGTCTACCGATTAATCTGGTCTTTTAGTCACGTTGGACTGATTATTTTGAACACTATTGTGAATTATATCTAACAATAGCACCTTCCCCCATCATCAGTTGCCAACAGAAGAAAAAGTCAAGACTTCGGCATTTTATTAATTCCATATACATCCATATTTCTTCAGCTGTAATACAAAAAAACTCAAGTCAAAAACACAGGTTTTTTTTTTTTTTTTTTTTACAAACTGAGCAGGAACCTTCAAATACACAGATTCGTCACTCAAGTCAGTCACTATTGCAGAGCAATTTGAACAGCCTAACAAGCATCTACTGCTGTACAACTGTCTTCTCATGCCACTTCAGAATGAACAATGGAAGTAGTAGAAAAAAAGGATGTTCCACTGCAAATGTACATAAACATTTTTAGGATGCTCAGTAAAACTCAGCCATTGTATTTTGCTCGGTACTTCTCGTCGAACGCGGCGACCACTAGGACGGCCGTTGCGACATTAACAAAAACGAATAATAATAAAAAAATGTACATGGAAACATGAGAGCTCCTTGAGTCTTTCCTCCGAGGTAAAGTTTCTTCTGAAACGACTCAGCCGACGCTGCGCCTCTGTACAGTTCCGCTTTAGAAGACAGGTACAAAAACAAAAGGTCCCTTGGAGCTGAAACGGTCAGCCTGGCGGACTCTGGGAAAGCAGCAGTGCTTGCTTGCACAGTTAAAAGGAGCACATCCCAAAGACGGGACGTGGCAGAGAGTCCACCACAGAGTCACAGTTCAGAAAAAGCCAAATATGTCGGCAAGTGCATTTTGTTTAGCTTTCTAAGAGACTGACGAAGAAGACGACTTGTTGCTATGAGACCTACAAAGTGTGGAGAGAGGGTCGAGTTAAGTGGCCTTTACGTGCTGTTTTGCAACATGTAGACAATGATCACAGACACGGGATGCAAAAGGAGTCATTGGAAGATGATCCTGCAGCCATGTGGGATGCCAAGTACAGGGAAGGCCCAATTTTCTCTCGATAGAAAACAGTTTTCCAAACAGAATGCATGCATGTGACTTACCCTCATATAAAGATTATTTATTAAAAGAAAACCTCTAACATTCTATATTACAAGTATGTACATTAAAGGGGGTGGAGCCAAATGGTACGTCTCATAAATATCTCTGTAATAAAATATGCAGCGTTGTATACTTGAACTAGTAAGGTCCACTCCGACTCCCCCGATTTTAGGCGTACAGAACATCAGGCGAATAAATACAAACGATTCGGTAAAATGCTTTTTAAAATCCTCCCCTGCTGAGAAACTGCAGTGTGAACCTGTTGAATAAGACGAAAACTCTTGCTGTGGAATGACAAGAAAGAAAGTTTCCCCATCATTGACCTGAAAAACTAACGGCAACATGGCTACTGTGATTACTGAACATTCTTGCCGTTCGTATAATTAGAGAACCGAGCATCCAGTCCAGTTTCCGGCTAGACTGGCCTGTTTAAGAATCTGACAATCTGGAAGACAGAAGAAAATGGGATGGCATAAATCATAGGCATGCAGCAAAGATGGACAAAGCAAAAATCATACACACGACGGACATAGCAGACCAGGCATTGCACGTCATCTTTTAGCTTCCACAAGAACGTGAACTCATGCAGGCCAGTGACACAAAGCACTACAAGGAGCCTTCAAATGCCCAAAAAAGTAAGAACAAAGAGCGGCGGACTGGGAAGCTTACCTGCTAGCTTTGAAACATTTCAGCTTCTGCACAAAGAAGCCTTCCAGCACCTCCGCACACTGAAAGAAGGGCGTGTCGTTGGGGTTGTAGTAGCGGCAGTTATCGAAGACTTTGGTCACGTCGGCCACAAACTCTGTGAGCTTCTGGTAATGGCGCTTTTGTAAGCGGCCCTCCATTGTGGAAAAGTCTGCAAGGAGGAATGGAAAATGATTGGCGTGCCCTACCGTTTGAATGTGGAAGGCCGAAAGACGTCCGGGCTTACCCATTGGCTCCTTGATTACACGGTAATAATCGGGAGCATCGTGCGGATCCACTGGTTCAAGGAACGGCCATGCCATTTTGTGAGACTGTTCAGACAGAAATGTATTAAATGTAGTTCCCCATTTTGGCGGGTTGAAAAAAAACAAAAAAACAGCGTCCACACAGAAACGCATTATTGAATATGTGCATCCACACGAAAACGCATTATTGAATATGTGCATCCACACGGAAACGGGTCCGTGAGTGAAAACGATGCAACACACAAGGCACACCTATGTGAACAGGCACGCATAGGAAACCACTTGACACAGCAATGTATTGAAAAAAGAACGCATGCGCACAAGTCCGCCGCTTTCCAAGGCTCGTCTAGGCTTATGACAAATATTCAGATATTATGTTAAGCTTGGTATCGGTTTTTTTTCTGCGGCACGCAAGTGACGCTGCGCTCCACACTGCAGCAAGCTATCTAAGTATGCCCGCAGCGTGGCACTATTTCCAAGTTTCAGTTTTGGATTGTAAATATAGCATTTGTGATGAAAGCACCTCTTTCTACAAGGGGGAGTAATGTGTCCTCCTTTAATATTATATACCCTTTTATTGTATTACGTTTCAGACTAGTTTCCGTGATTGTGATTAGCGAGAGTTTCATGCTTGGTCATTTGTTCTTATACGGGTGTTTGTGCCACAAATAGGAAAGATTTCCATACTGTGTAGCTACCAGCATTGTTTCATTGGATTTTGTCAATTTATTCTGACTAAGCTGTCTTTGCTAGTTGCTAGGAGAAAAACATGGTATTGTTATTCTAGTTATGATTATGATTTTTCATAACTCTTGTTGAGACAAAAGTGTATCAAATAAATATGGGACTTCTTCTGTACGTCATATTGTAGTGCAGTATTTGTCTTATCTGTGAAATTCTGTGGCCAATATCGAAGTTCTGAACTCCTGTTTTCATGCCAGTGTTGTATTGAGCACATTAATGTTGCCTGGAAGAGTGTGCATGGTACTGTGGCCAAGCAAACAAAAGTCGGGAAAAAAGCAACCCCAGCTATCTTGGTGGCACAATGACTTCATCTTTAAAATCAGCGCTATGAAGCTCAGGACTTTATGGATTCTTTTTGCACATCACAAAATACAACCAACACTCCCAGTTACTCTAACTTGTTGTTACATAAGGTTTAAAAACATGACATAATGTTGCACAGTTCCTTTTAACCCAAACCAGAGTTTTTGAAAATCTCCACTCAGGCTGACGTTTTCCAAAAGCTCAGTTTTTCATAGAAAAATATGGAAGTTATTTAATTATTCTTATTTGTGTGTATTGCTATAATTTCTTTCCCTCTTTTGGACCAAAAACTAGTTGTCTAGTTACCACCTAGAAGTGCACTCCGTTTGATCTCAGTTGCGTTCTTAGCCAAGTTACCTAATCAGCATAATTTTTATGAATACAGGAAATCAGTCCTTCTTTTGAATAATCCCTAAAGGTGCTACAAAAATTGGAATGTAGTGCAAACGTTCAATCGATTAGGACAAAGGACCAATTAGTTTTTGCACTTCCTTTGCTGATTAGAGTACAAACCTGTAGTTTACTAGTGTGCACCATTTTCACATTTTTGAGATACTGAATCTACTACTTCTTAAAAATAGTCACCTTTATTGAATGCACCTGCTTGAGAAAACAAACCATTGGGAGAAAAACCTCTATTTTGTAAATATTGTAGTTGGTATCACCCAGAGACGGATGAAAGTGTGTTTAAACTGCACGATGCTTGGGTCTACCACCATCATAGTTCCGTTTGTGTGTTACATACCTGCAAAGAGCGTAATATTCTTTTCAATCCCTCATAGTCTTTGTCAGTAAGAGGCGTGAAGACCGTCATGGCATCCTCTGTCGACTGACACTGGGGGCACACGTATACGTCGATGTGATTGGCCTCGCTCTGGAGGATGCCCACACAGCGTCCGTGGTACCAGTTCTGGCAGCGATCACAGCCGATATAGAACCTGACGGGAACGATTGGAACAGTGCTCGTGTTCAGTTAGCATTCACAGCTAGTAAGTTAGGTAGCAGGTAGTCCTCGGGTTACGTAAGAGTTCATGTCACGTTTCGCTGTAGTCAGATATTGAAATTATAACTACAATAACTTCCAAGTCAAAAAGATTACACACAAGAATTACATGATACAGGAACAATTCCTTCCTTTTATCCCAGGGTTTATCATCGCTTTACAATGTCATATTTCACTTTCATACACTGCCACCCGACAAGTCTGCTTCACTGACTTGGGAGTCATAATAAAGATTAACCCAGGGGTGTCCAAACGTTTTCCACCAAGGGCAACACTGAAAAATGAAAGGATGCAAGGACCACGTTTGGTATTTTGGGATGGATATGCTAAGAAGTTATATGTATTTCTAGAAAAAGCTGCATTTCAGCTTTGTGATATAGGTGAAAAAGTATATTAAGTATGAACTCAGTCTGTACTCCCCACTTTTCTTCAAAATAGTTCAACTTTCTTTTTGAATAATCTTTCTACAATTTCCTTCTCATAATATTATGACTTTGTCATACTACGCCTACCAAACAAGCATAAATTACATCTTTATTTTGTTTTTCATATTACAATAAATATAATCTTCTTTAATATTTTAACTATTTTCTACTAAAATATTTTTTTTCCTCCTAACATTACATGCTTATTCTAACTCCCCCCCGGGAGACTACACATTTTCAATGTAATTTTAATATTTTGACTTTTCTTGTAAAACTACAGCTGTTTTCCATTTTTGCTGTTTTACGTTTTAGTCTAACAACTTTTTCAACTTTGTTTTTATAAATTATGACTTTATTCCCCAGCCTAATTTTCTAAAAATGAGAACATCATTTTGTATTTTGTTTCACATATTACCACATACTCTTTTTCAATGTTATGTTACTAAAATGGCGTTATTTTTCAAAATATTATCATCATGTTACTTCTGTAGCATTTCAACTTTTTCTCCTTAGACTTTTTTCTCGCAATAATTTGACTTTATGTAAAATGGCTGTTTTTTTTATTTTTATTTCTGCTGTTTTTTCAAGTTTTCTTGTTAAATTCTGTTTTTAGAATGTGCCGTGGGCCAATAAAAAAAAAAAAAAAGAGCTGCGGGACACAAACAGCTTCACTTTAGACAGCCCTGGATTACGTAACTAAAAAAAAACAAAAAAAAAACTGAAGTGACGGCGCGCCTACATGTTACTATTTTTCTTCTTGTACAAAACTATTAATTATTGCCATTGTCTACGTAACCGCAAAACGGCGAAACAGGGAACGCCGTAAACCGAGGACCACCTGTAACGTGCAAGGAGGCGTACTGCGATTCGTCATATGGCGTCCGGCAGATGCAGTAGAGTTCCTCCTTGCTTCCTCCCTCCTGGCCCCGTTTACAATCGTTACACACAAAGTCCTCTAACTTTTTAGCTTCCTTCTCAGTGATGCCCACACAAGCGCCGTGGAACCAGTTGGAGCACAGGTCACACCCGATGTAAAACCTAAGGCAAAGACAATTCGTTTTTCCATTTCACTTTCAAGTTAAGGGCATGTGTACACGTAAAGCGAGCTTACTTGGACTCATCGTAGGGCGTTTTGCAGATACAGTACAATTTTGTGTCTTTCTTGTGATCCTTTGAGGTAGAGGAGAGCTTCTTCTTCTTCTTGTGTTTTGGTGAGAAGGGATCTCGGTCCTTGTCTCTGTCTCTTTCTCTGTCCTTCTCCCTGTCTCGGTGGCGAGTCTGCTCTTGCTCTCGTATCCTTTCCTTCTCCCGATCCCGGTCTCGGTCTCTTTCTCTGTCTTTGTATCTGTCCCTGTCTTTGTCCCGGTCCTTGTCCCGTTTCTTGTCGTGATGGCGCTCCTTATCCTGGTTTCTGTCTCTGTCTCGCTCATCTTCTCGCTTGCGCTTATGGGACGAGGACGGGGGTACCGTCGTGTGGGTACTGTGAGAGGAATGTGTGGAGTGAGAGGGCTGAGAGGAGTGGCAAGACTGGGAGGCTGACTTGGCTGTTACTGCTGCAGCCTGGGCAATAGCGACTCGGGCTTTCTCCTTCTCCTTCTGTATCCTGGCGATGTCCCGCCTCAGCTCCTCCTGAATGAAACACATGTCACGTCAGCGTTAGTACCCCACGAAAGAAATCACTTTGAAACAATTCTATGCAACACCTTTGGGTGCACCTTGCAGAGAAAGCACAAGACGTCCCCCAAATTCTTGCAAGAAGTCCTTCCAGAAGAGTGGAAGCTACTTAATGTCAAATTGAACGCTCATTAAAATAGTATAATTTGGAAACCAAACAAAAATTTCAAGGAAACAAATACGCCTCAGAAGTCATAGTCGAGGTCAGCTAGGGGAGCATCCAGTGTTACCGCTGCCATTATATCGGGGATGTGCTTTTTACTTAGATATAACAGTGACAAATACAAAATTTATCTAATTTCTGCAAAATACCACAGTCACAAAATACATAGATAATTATTTTGGTCTTCATTAGGGTCACAGGTGAGCTGGAGCCTATCCCAGCTAACTGGACTGGTCAATCACAGGACACATTTAGACTACCGTATTTTTCAAACTATAAAGCGCATAAATGAATTAAATGAAGCATTAAAATCATCAAGATTTCGAGACTTAAGTCGTAAATTGATGAGAGTAAAGTTTTGTATTTACGGGAAAAGATCGTCATATTACGAGAGTAAAAAACAAACCTTACGGGAATAAAAGCCGCAACGTCATTTTATAGGTATTGCCTGAAACCGCTATGAAACCGGGAGCCGTATGTAGAGGGGCTGGATATAAGAGGGTAGCGGTGAGACGATGCTAGCCCATGCTAACCTGGTTGTGGCCAACTGCTCTGAAATAAAAGATTGTCTGAAGCCAGAATAAAGTTTCCTTCCTTGCCTGAAACAGCTATGAAAAGGGGAGCCTTATGTGGAGGGGGCGGGGTACGTGAGGTCACGGGTGAGATGATGCTAACCCAAGCTAACCTGTTTGTGCCCAACTGCTCTGTTTTGCCGTCTCATTATAAATAAAAGCTAGTCTGAAGCCAGGGGAAGGATCCCCTCCCCACTTAAGAACTATGCTATAGTTTCTCTCGGACACGTGTGACACAATGACATGTAAACTTTAAATCTCGTAAATGTACGACATTTTTCTCGCAATATTAAAATTGTTTATAATTTAAATGTGGCCCTAATACGATAAAAAAAATCCATATTTCAGACGCACCGTGTCATAAGCCGCAGGGTTCAGAGTGTAGGGAAAAAAAGCAGCTGCTTATAGTCCAAACAATACGGTAATAACTTTCTGCTGAGCATACATTTTTATTTGCATATGTTTGTATTACACATTTTTTGTGTTGCCCCGCCACTAAAAGATTTGGCGCATTGTGGGCGGACACTCTCTATGAGAAGTCCCGCTGGAGCGATGGGTGTCACTGTAGAGCGCTAGCGTGTGGCGCGTCAGCGTTTGAACGCTGAAGTTTGGAACGTTTTCGGATCAAGAAGGGTGCAATACTAGAGCAGCAAGTAACATTGCTTTGTAACTTGGAAACGTTGCACCCGGAAAGCAGAAAAACAAGATGCATGGGGTTGTTTACTTTTTCAAGCTAAAACAGCGTCATCATTGCACTCATGTGACAAATACTTCCATGCTGCTGTAGGCCACTCCCCATCTATTGTCATTTAGTTGAGTTTAGAACCCGTGCGGTATTACTACTATTATTTCTTAATGTAAGTACACTGAGTCCAATGTTTGCAGTTTACTGCTTCTGCTGCGTCATCAACCTGACACAACAAGACCCAGTGGACCAGAGGAACCCGTTGCAGGAAGTACTGTTAATCGCAACTAAAAGTTTCTGGACATTTGTTGGAAACGGGGTTACATAGACAAACAACTGTTCACACTCACATTTACACCTATGAACAATCTTGAGTCTCTAATTAATCAGTAAGAATGTCGGTGCCAATCAAAAGTATGCACAAAAGCACAAACTCTATACGGAGAATATACTGTGAAGCTGACACGCCAATCATTAGTCCACCATGCGGCCCTTAAAAAGGTAATCTTGTGCCACAATGGATGGTGGATGAAATCTTTAAGGCTCTATTAGATTTCTTTCTTATCTGTTCTTGTACATGTAAAGGTAAGGTGTTGGATTCTTTGATATATTTGGAAGAAAGATGAATGCATGCTCACCTCTACTTGCATCTGAAGGTCCTTGTCCAGCAGGGCTCTTTTCTTCAGAATCTCAGCCTTCAGGTGTTCTTTGTGCTTGTACAGCAGCGCAGTGAGCCTGGTGGCATTCTGCTTGGAGCGTTTCTGCTCCACCACCTCCTCCTTCTTTCTCTTCTTAGCTGCCTGCTTCTCGTCCTTCTCAATTTTATCCAGAATGTACTTCATCACTTGGTTACACACAATCATCCTGGGGAAAGTGGACAAGACAAATTTATTCTGGCGCGGTTGGGAATTTTTCTTAATTCACTAAACTGCAATCCATCTATTTTGTACATTATTGGTTTAATTTCTTTATCAATCTTATTATAGCTGTCTGCTGGAAATGATGATAAACATTAAGCTGAAGTCCCAGACCTCTGGTTCTCCTCCCGCTCAGCAGCAGCTACAGTCTTCCTCTGTTTCAGCTGTTCCGATGTAACACTTTGCTTGGCTCCCACCTGACAGCATCAATGACCATAATTTAGTCTTCATGTGCTGAAATGTGTTGCAACAGACCAGTCTTTTTTAAAAGTCTCACCTGTTTATGAATGCCATCTCCTAGGCTCACAGTCGTCTGATTCTGATCTTTATGTTCCCTTTTAGACTCTTGATGTTTCTTCTTCTTTGGTGGTGAAGGTTGCTGCTGCTGCTGCTGCTGCTGCTGCATCCTTTGGAGTTGGTCCTGCATGCTTGTCGGTGCCTGTATAGTCACCATGTTCTGGATTTGGTGCGTTTGGATTTGACTACCTGTCTGCTGGATCTGGATAGGTAGTTGCAGTTTGATTTGCTGAGGAACTGCCCCACCTTGCTGCTGTGCCTGTGCTTGGATCTGGGCTTGGATCTGGGCCGCAACATGAGGCGGCAGGGCTGACAAGAGTTGCACTGGCTGTTGAAGTCCTGGTACAGTGATGAGCTGATGCCTGATTGACGGCTGTACTTGAAGTTGAGGCTGAGCCTGAACATGACTTCGGTTTGGGGACTGGAACTGGACCTGGACCTGAGCTTGCACTTGGGATTGAGTCTGTACCTGAACCTGTGTTGGTGACTGAACTTTGAATTGAGTCTGGGTTTGTATTGGACTTTTAATTGGTGATTGAGTTTGGACTTGAGGGTGCTGCGATGCATGAGGCAGAGGGTGAAGCGGATTCTGTTGTTGGAACTGGACCTGAACCTGGGCATGGAGTTGGCTTTGGATTTGAGCTGGAGCCTGAGACTGAACCTGAGGCTGTTGCTGAGCCTGTGGTTGGGCCTGCACTTGTGTTTGTAGTGCACCTTGTACTTGCGACTGGTACTGAGGTTGAACCCTTGACTGATGTTGAACATGAACCTGGGGCAAGGTTTGTTTTTGGGTGGTGAATTGCACTTGGGATTGAATTTGAGAAAGCTGGTGTACTTGGGGTTGGGATGGTTGTTGAGTTTGTGGCTGAAAGTGAACTCGTATTTGGGGATGGATTTGTGCTTGGGTCTGGAGGTGTGGCGGGGACTGAAGATGTTGCATTTGTTGGACTGGGTTACAAGGCTGGACCTGAATCTGTGCACAGATTTGGTTTGGAGGTTGGGACTGCAGTTGATTAAGCGCCTGTGGCTGAGTGTGTCTCACTGTCGTAACAACAGAAGAGACGGGTAATGCCTTCATATGAAGCTGCACAGCGGAAACTGGCATTTGCGACACCTGTTGCACGGACACCACTGCAGGGTGTTGGACTTGAGACTGCAAGGCAAGCGATGCTTGAGGCAGGGGGGAAACAGGTGAATGTGTGCAACCTGATGCAGGCGTGGAGGCAGGAACTGTATCCAGGGCAGGTGGATTCGGAGCTGTTGCCTGTTGAACGGAATGGACTGCCCTCTGCTCTATCAGCGCTGCAAACAGAGAGAAAGGATCATAGAAACAAGTAAATGTAATAATAATGTCAAGTGTATTCACAGTGATGGCAGTGGAATGGTGTTCGTCATAGGTTTCCTACCTGGTACTGAAGGTGTTGTTGAGGTAGCTGTGACTGGTGTAACCACAGCATTGGCCGCAGCAGAATGCAGAGGACGAGGAGCTGCAGCTTGAATTTGGGTAAGTGCTTTAGCTGGGGACAGGACGCCAATTTGATTGGACACAACAGCGATGACAGGAGCAGAAACGGGAGCAAGAGGAGAGGTTGGCACTTGGACAGCAGATGGAAGAGATGCAGAAAGATGCATTTGGGAAGTGTTAGCAGCAAACTGGACAGCAGCACTGGCCGAGAAAGGGACTAAAGCAGGGGTAGGGGCAGTAACATGAACCTGGACGGGAGCTGATGTTAAGGATGGGGCGGCCAATGTATGCGTTTGGATCTGGGGTTGAGGTGCAACTGGTCCAGAAATAGCCACAGACATTGCAGTTTGAGTTTGTGTGAGGAATTGGTCTGGTACTTTGGATGGGCTCATTGTTTGGACTGAATTTTGGTGAGAGGCAATCATAGATTTCGCCACTTCAGGTTGCATTGGGATAGGGGCGGTTAAGGAGGATGAAACTTGTGTTTGTGACAAAGCCTGAGCTGACGCAGGAGATACCTGTGATGACTGGGTAGTGGTTGAAATGTGAGGTTGTACTGGGGCCTGTGCAGGAACTTGTACTGGTATGGGAACGTTGGTTGGCATGGGGACAGAGGCTGGGGTAGAACCCAAATTTGTAGTAGGTCGTGAAGGTGGAGGTGAAACGGGTTGTGCTGGAGAAGGAATAGGGGCTGCCATTTGGGTCTGGGCCAAGGGTGACGGGGTAGTCTGGACGTGGGCTCTGGGAAGAGCAGGAGTTGATATTTGGGTTTGTGGGTTCTGTACTGCAGCAGGCTTTGCAGGAACAGCTGTGGTGGGCACTAATGTTGAAACTGATGAGGATGGGGGCGTGGGAGTGAAGAGGAAGCGCTGGACCTGCCCATCGGGAAGTGCTGCCTGCATTAGCTGCTGACCTGGACCAGGGATGACTGTTACACCCTGTGGGACAATTTGCAGCTGGCCCTGGGTCTGGCCTTGACCCTGTATCACTACAGTCAGACCTGGATTTCCTCCCTGAGGTGGTACAGGGAAAATCAATCAATAATTTTAGAAAATGTTACTTAACTATTGCATGGATTCTGAAACAATACATACGTCTGTTGAAACAGAATAAAACATATATAGTGCTTAAGAGTGAGACAAATTATGTAACTTTTATAACATACAAAATTATGTACAGTAGAATAATTATGGATTTTGTAATTATATTGTACACATTATAAATCAGGTAATTTATTTTTATTTTGTAAAAAGGCTAAAAAAAAATGTGATCATATTTTTCATTAGTTAGCAGGATCAACAGTTCAGCCTTTTCTCATGATGCAATTTGATTTATTTTCCCATTTTTGCTGTTTGTTTAATTTTATTTAGACAATAATGATTTTAAAAAATGAGCCATGGGTCGTGAATGTACCTTGACCACCCACTGCTTTATAGCTCTTTGTCAGGGTTCAGCATGCGATGTGACGTCAACACTGTGATCACAACTCTCGACTTTGCAGCTTGTTAGCTTATTAGAGCAGTGTTTTTCAACCACTGTGCCGTGGCGTAGTGTCTGGTGTGCTGTGGAAATCATCCACGTTCACCTAATATTTTTTGAAAATGAATGAATGGGTCCGCCAATAACATGTCATTGCTGAGTGTCTGTGCTGTCCATTGATCGGCAGAGTAATCATGTAATAAGCTAAATAGCAGTAGGTGGCCACACTTTATATTGACTATATTGTTTCTATAGACTACAGAGATTAATGTTAAAAATTTTCTGCTGGTGGTGTGCCTTGGGATTTTTGGAATGAAAAAAGTGTGCCTTGGCTCAAAAAAGGTTGAAAAACACTGTATTAGAGAACGGTGGTAAATAACAAGGAGGGAAGTGTTATTGCAGCTGCAACTAATCAATGTGTGTCAACTGTCATTTTTAATGCAATTGTTGATCTAAATTGGAGAAGGCAAGGAGTGAATCGTATAGCCTTAATTGTCTGCAACTTTGTTGGGGGTGCACAACACACGGCACTCAGAGACTGACTCAAAACTAAAACCAGCAAAATGCAACAAAATGTATACCATGAAAAACAGCAAAGCGCACAAGCATATTTAAGGGTCAAAATGTGTGCTGTGTACAAAAAATGGATTCAAATTGGCAGATCTGTAATTATGTATTACGCGTAATGTAAATATGAGTGATGTGGAACAGCACCATATTTATTTATAATCCTTCATTATGGTTTAAAAAATATTTGTTCCTTCATTTTTAATCACAGGTAGTCTATTTTTTTGTTAAGTATAAATATTAAAAAATGATATTTGGTTCAAGTGGTTTAAATAGTCAGAAATGCAACTGCGCCACTCACCTGAGCACTCTGTGTTAACTGCATGAGCTGCGTCATGGTGAGTTTGACTTGACCCTGCTGTGGTCTGTTGGCCTGGGGGGGAACCACAGGGCGCTGTCCGGGTGCTGTGCTTGCAGCACAAGGTGACGGCACGGAACCTGCGCCTCTTTGTTCTTCGGTCGCCTGCAGTGGTGTAGACGCAGACACGGCAGCGGATCCAACTTGGCCATGCCCCATCGGGACCGGTTGAGGATGGCCTAAAAGAGAGGGAAAGAAAACAGATTTTATACCTGAAACATAAGGCCCACAGCTTTACTATTTTTAAAAAGGAAATGGCCTGTTGAAAGAATACTTTGCTGAGCCAACACAGAACCTCTGACGATGGCAGAGCCACCAGCTGAGGTTGATGACTGGTTCATTGGTGTTCCAGGTGGTGTTCCTGCTGTCAGCATCTGGAGCAAAACACATCAGTCACAATGACTTAAGGTAAGCTTAAATAAAAGGTAAAAGTCAGAAAGTACCTGTTGAGCAGTTGAAGCCGAGCTGTTAGCTCTGATGTTCATATTGCCAGTCGTAGGATGTAGTGTACTGTATGTCCTCAGGTTGGCAGGAGGCCCAGATGGGAATATGCTCATGCATTTCTGCTGCACTGTTGGTAAGTAAGAATAATACAAAGGAGAGATGAAAATACAAAGAGATACAAACAAGTTGCATCAGGAACACACACACACGCACGCACACACAAATGGAAAGGCATAAATGCAAAATATACAGTATCTTTGGAAGGTACAATCTGTTTAGCCAACAGTAGAACATCACTTTTCATACATCCTGGTTTTCAACAACATTTTTTAAAAATGTGTCTGTTTTCGTACAGCCGAACAGTGAACAATCCACATGTTGGTTACTCGGTCTCTGTGAAGAATTGATAGTGGTGCTTTAACAGTTGGAACACTTTAGACAGATTCCGGCCTGGGATCCTTTTCTATTGTGTGTGTGTGCGCATGTGATGGTGATTTGTTCATAGAACGCATAAAGAACAATGAACAACCCGTATCTATATGTATAAGAAACCTACACACTGTATTTCAGATGCAGTTCTTCTGTGTACACAATGTTACCTGCATTACTGTTGGCCTGACCCTGCTTGACCCACGAAGTAAAAGACTGATGGTAGTTCTTGTCTTGCTGCAGGGACACTGGAGAGGCCAGTTTGGAGGCCAAGACCATTTTGGCTCCTGATGTGATCGGACCTGTCCTCTGGCTTGTGGACACAGGTGCACTAGTCGAACTGGGAGTGCTGGACAAGGTGGTGGTGGCAGTTGTTGTAACTGTGGGTGTTGGAGGAGTTGTACACAGTCTCTGCTGCTCCAAGCGCTTCTAAAAACGGCACATCATGTGGATTTCTGAGTAGCTACCCAGTTTTAAAATCATAAAAATGCCAGAAATGTGGAGATGTGGTGTTTTCTCACCTGCTGGGCAGCCAATCTAGCTTGTTTAAGCTGATTCTCCAAATGGGCCTTGACATCCTCTGAGGTCTTTAGGGTACTGCTTGTCTTGGATGAATCTAGTCCTTGTGATTTTTCTCTCTCCAACCTGCAAGGCAAAGAAAAGAGCTAAAATAATGTGGTTAACCACAGGGTACAAAAAAGCCTCGTCTCATGGCCTTATTCGCACAATATTTAATAGTGTAGGCTGCTAGAGAAAAGACCCAGCTCAATCAGGGCAAATTAAACAATCGACGTGCTACAAAGTTGGTTGACTACTACTCTAATTCTCACTTTTCTGCAAACGCTCTGATCTCCCACAACTCCAGCTCTTCCTCAGGAACCCATGTCTCCACAGCAATAGGCCCTGTTGGCTTTGTGGACTCCTGTTTCTTGGGCCTCAAGGCGCTCGATCGCAGGCCTTTCCTCTGTGGAGTAGGAGTTTCTACTCATAGAAAAGAAAGAAATGTTAGGCAGAAGCTTGTCAAAAATTCCCCCATTACAAATCTTGGCCACTCTTACAGTCTCCAACCAAATGCAACAATTACCTTTGGGAGTATCCCTGTTTCCAAGGGGACAGATGATCTTCCTGATACAGTATTCTGAGCGGATACCATGGGGGCCCATATCCCTGCGTTTTATTATCTCTGTTGTGGTGATATCTGTGTCTGTAGTCTCTGTAGAGAGAAACAAACATAGTGTCCATTATGGCAAAACCCAACAGTCATGAGTTAAATCATTCTTTAATGGATAGATAGCCATGTAAAAACACTAATGCTGTATTAGTAACTGCGTATTTTTGTAATGTACCCTATTTTCTGTAGTATAAGTCACACTTCGATGCATGGTTGGGTTGGTCTTGCAATTTGTAGTCTGGTGTGACTTACAAAATCTATTTAATATGTGCTGCCTTTAGGTTAGAGTGGGGTGGTGGTATTTCAGCACAACCTAATGGCCGTAATTCATTGAGTTGAGCTTGTGACGCAGTACGGCACACAAATTGAATGATACAGAGCATCCCGGACACTTTTTGTTACGGAATACTTTGCAATGCTCTTCTGCCTTGGAAACTACGTGTGGCAGGCCCCCCGGAGGGCACACGGTGCACTGTCGGAAGGGGGCGTGAGAGGCAGGGAGGACTTTCAATGTTAGCGCAGACCTCCCAACATGTACATTTAGTCAGTCCAGTTCACCTTTTGTATGTGACTTATAGTCCAGAAAATACGGCGGCCATTGCTAAAGAAGCCACCTTGAAGAAAAGTATTTTTTACACCACCATGCAGGCACTTGGTAAAATGGATCAGCAATTTGTCACCTTTACGTGTTACCCCAACAGCACAAGAGGGCTTCACAGCCATCTCGTCCCACTTCAGACAGGCCCACAGGAGCCTCAGCATCAGGCTAACTCCTGCCAGAGACCTGACAGTTTGGAGACGGTACCTAAACAGAAAATGTACATGTTAAGAGATGGTAAAACTAAATGTCAAAGTGTCGTAAACATTAAGAAAAGAGAACAAATGAGATGCAGATGCGACACCAACCTCCATGTGATTCCAAAAGTGGGCCGAGGTGAAGGGTAGGGCCATATATCCAAGACGGGCTTGGCATTATAACTGAAGATGGGCACCTCTCTGATGCCCGCTCTCCTCGCCAGCCTCTTCAGGTCATCATTTGGCAGAACAAAGATGCTCTTTTTGCTGCTCTTGGTGACAAATTTGCGATAGGATGGCAATGCTGTGCCCGACCGAGCCTTCTTACATTTAGTGAACTTGAGAAGAGTGACTCTGTCACAGGTGGAATATTCCTTGCTTACGGTCATGGCGCTGCTTGCGGTTGGAGCGGAGGTGGCCTGCTTTGAACCACTAACAGCTGCACTGACATGTTTGGACTTTTGAGAAACAGAGGAGATTGGCTTGGTGGTGGAGGGGACAGTCAAAGAGACGGTGCTACTTGCTACAGCAGTTAGGGGGTTTTGGGACTCTGTGACACTATGTGCGGATGTTTTTAAATCATCTGTGTGACTGCCGTTGTCTTTGTTTTGAAGGGAGGAGGCACTTGATTGATTTGAAGACTGAATGTTAGGTGGCACAGCAAGTGCATCCTGACTAGTATTATCAGGATCTACTTTCTCAGCCAAATGATTCTCTAATTTGGGAACCTTTGAGGGCGGTGGATGACCGTCATAAGAGGCATCATTCTGGGAGAAGTTTCCATTCATTAGAGACTTAACAGGCTCTTTCTGAGGCTCTTTGTCATCACCTTGGACCGGATTGCTTAGGTCTGAATCTAAAGGAGTAGTGATGACAGTTTCTCCATTCACCTGCTGTGCATTGGTCTTGCTTTGGTGGTCAACCTCCATGCTCTCCTCATCAGTCTCCTGACTATCTTGCTCCATTTCCTCATAGCCACGTTTCTTCGGGTTCTCTCCCACTGGAGCCACCTCTTGTTTCTCATTTTTCGCCTCACTTTCTATTGCTTCCGATTTATAATTATTATTACTGTTGAGCCCAGTGCGTGCTATGGATCCTCCGTTCAATTCTGTGTGTGCTGCAGCCCCTCCACTATTCTCCGGCACAAGATTGGATTCTGTGTGCACGCTGTGGTTGATTTCCGTGGAGTCCAATTTGACATCCATGTTTGTTTTGTGCTCGCCGTCCGCCTCCTCAAAGCTGAGCTTTTTAACGACAGTATCTTTCTCGTTTTCTTCAACCTTAACACACGGGCTCACAGCTCCTTCAGTCTTCACCACAGAAGCAGCCCCTGTGGCTGTCATTCTTGATTGGAAGGCCGTCT
Organism: Oostethus manadensis; assembly: GCA_024372805.1. Classification (NCBI taxonomy): domain Eukaryota; kingdom Metazoa; phylum Chordata; class Actinopteri; order Syngnathiformes; family Syngnathidae; genus Oostethus; species Oostethus manadensis. The sequence continues at coordinate 1,180,093 of QODF01000055.1, forward strand.
GTCTCATTCGCTCCAGTCTTTGCTTCTCCTCCAAGGTGAACTGTTTGACACGCCGCTCCAAGAGTCCGTCCAATTTGGAGGGTTTTACCTTCTTTTTAAAAGCTGTCCGCAACTGAAATCCTTCGCTGACATTGACAACATCGTACAGGATCTCCGGGGCAACAGCCTCCTCCTTAGGTTGGTGACTTTTCTGGATGGGCTCTGCTATTACAGGCTGAACAGCAGATGAAGACGGCGCTTTGTTTTCAACTTCTACAATGAATAAGGCAGGATTAGTTACATTGGATTGCAAAACAAGTGTTCCTGCAATAAACAACTCAAATGGAATTCATCCGTTTCAAAGTCAAAAGCATGTATCATAAGGCCACACAAGTGTAGAAAATAGCTGTGACTGGGGGCTCTGCATTGCAGGCATGCCCATAATAAGCTCAAGTGAGGTAGGCTGAAATCTTGTGTGGTAAGGCTCATAATGATGGTATCACCTCAAAGTTTTTTACAGCTGATTTTTTTTAAAAGAAGATTTACTGAAAATTGTGCAACACTTGGGACGTTCAAATTTTGAGGTAACACTGAATTTTAAACAATCTAAAGATAAATTCCAAATACTGTTTACCTTTTTCAACGTTTGAAGGAGCGGTATTTAGGCAGGGCTCAACCTCCATTTTGTTATCTTCTACTTTTTCCTCTCGATCCTTTTCTTGCTCCTCCCCTGTGGGTTTCACTTGTTCGTTTGAGGACTGTTCTTGCTCTGAGGGGGAGTTTTGTGAAGAGGCAGTAATGGATGCCTGCTGCTTGTCCTCGGCTGTACTTTGAGTAGTCTTCATCTTGTCATCTGCCTTTTTCTGTTTATTTGTGCATGTGGCAGCATGTTCCTTTTTCATTTTGGCTGTTGTGATGACAACGGATACTTTATACGTACATATTTGGAAAAACAAAACAACATTTTAGTTTGTTCCTTACCGTCCAGTTCTTTACGGTAGTTTACGTTTGTGTTCCCTGGTAATTTGGGCACAAATCGAGGCACACGAGTCTTACTGACCCAACTCCAGCCACCATACCCAGTCACTCTGTACTCCTCACCCTTCTGCTTCCACACCTAGTCAGAAAAACAAAACAGTAAAGCGCCACAATGAAGCATGCGCTGAATTAAATAGATGCCGATCATGATGCAAGTGCATGTTTTAAAACGCTAAAAAAGGACACATTTATATACAGTTAAAGACAAAGATCTGAGTCATAAGTTATTAGTATCAACCTTTCAGCCTTTTCTCATTACATTATGCCTTTTGGCTATATTTACAATTTTTTCTGTTTTTGTTTATTGTAATTCTCCGCCGCAGTGTGCATTTGGCCCCCAGGCCGCATTTTGGACACCCGTGGTTTACGACTTTTACTGGAAAAGTGACCTTTTACCAAACAAGGAAGTCTTCTTAGCATTACTGCTAGTCATGACTCCCGCTGGTCAAAGGCTGGGCTGCACGCTGTGGAGTTTTTCTCCACACCTCACCTTTGGTGCCGGGTTCATGCACACACACACACACCGGGTTTGGGGAGGTTAGCTCCTGCGTTGAACACTTTGTTTACATGGTGGCTTGTATTTGATTACAAATTAAATGCATGATGTAAGAAACACTTCCTGTCTTTCATTTTGAGAGTGTACAGCGAGGGAATTCAGAGTGCTGTTACCATGCATACCCTCATCTAAAAAGGTAAAAACCCAAACCCACTTGTGACGTCTCAAATTTATCTGTGGTGGGCTGCCACAAGTAAACACATTTATGGGAAAAACTGATGTTGTCATTTAAGCAAAATTAACACATTCAATTTACTGCCTTTTGCATTGTTTTGTACTTTTTAATGTCAATGGCGTGGTACTGTTGGAAATAAAGCTTGAAATAGTTTTATTTTGAAACTGGTTAGAACCAGTGTGTGTACCTTATACAGGAAGTTAATTGCTTTTATTGAAGAAATGTGTATTTCAGGTTTTTGCATTACACTTGAATAATTTCTTTATTTAAAGTAGTGGCTGCAATGTATATCGCAATACGTATTTGAGGCCATATCACCCATTGATGTGAGTTTTACCTGATGTTTGATGGGAATGGTGTACTTCACCCAGGTGGCCTGCTGCATTGTCTCCTCATCCTCCAGTTTTTTCTCCCGTTTTTTCACCTTCTCTTTCTCTTCACGCTCCAGTGCGGTCATGCGATGCAGCCTGAGACAAGAGACTGTGCTGTTTACTAAGTCAAAAAAGTCAAAGTAATCATTCCTGCAGTGACATACGCACATTACCTTGTGTGCCCGAGAGAATCTTTCCATATAGGCAGCATGACAACTGGTTTGATGGCACACTCCAGTATGGCCAATGCCAGAGCAAATTCTCTTGCTTTGCTGCACATTTGCACTGCTTTGTTCCAGTTTGTTCTAAATTTCAAAAACACAAACCACATCTATTAACAATGACTTTATTTCTGGTTAGAAAAGCAAAGCACAAAGCAATACCTGTACCTGTGTGATGCCCAGTTAGGGTGCATGAATGGTGGCGGGACATTTGTCTCCAACTGGATGATGGTGAGACGTAGGGTGGTGACAGTCAGGCTCCGGGATCCGTAAATGGAACCGTTCCACTTGAACTCGGACGCAGTTGTCAAGCTGAACTTATGGGAGAGGTGCCGCCTCTTGTCATGGTCCTCGCGGTGCTGATGCTTGTTGAGGGCCAGAACGTTGGTGCTGTATTGGTTGTGGTAGACCCTGTATTTACCTTCCTGACCCAGTTTGAACAAGTTGTTCAGGTTCACAGAGTCGCTTTTGAAAAAGATGGGAGATGAAGTTTCTCCATCAGAGCGCACAGGAGATGCCTGAAATACGTGGGAAAAAATCAGACACAACTAAGGAGAGGAAAATTACAAATACATCTCATGTGTTGGCTTCACTTACAACTTAGTCGTGCTTATTAGTTTTCATCATTTAAAAACTAAGGGAAATCATAGGCTTCTGTCTGAGCACAAAAGATCCACAAGTTGTCGTAACAAAATGTAAGTGCTAAGAACTGTCTGAGATCGACATAAGCATCTGTTGGCATATCCAAAATTGAAAACAAAACCATAGCTTGCACGTTTACTTGTGACTCGGAATGTAAGAATTATCGATATTACCATGTAAAATTAAAATTCTCAAAAAAATCCTGCTTGATGACAGTACTTCGCTAACCTCATGGACCACTGACACGGCTCGCTTCCAGGAAAAGCAGCTGTTAGTTACGTTGTGTATCTCGCTCTCTCACTCACTCACTCACTCACTCTCAGCACCAACTCTGATGTAAACAAAAGCTCTTGCTCTCAAAAATGCACACAATGCATGGTGCCCTTTTTGCAACGTTGGGCTTAGCCAAGGAAAGTTTGTGTGTGTTATTTGTTTTGTTTTTTTATAAAACTTTGTTAAACTTAAGTGTGTGTATCAGCACTTTTTTAAACCTTTTGAGCACATTAAACAATACCATGATCATGATACACCAATCTTCACACTTAATTGTGATATGAAAAGTTCATATGGTTACATCTTGTCAGAGACTTAGCATTTCTCTCCATTTGTGCACATTTTTGGCTTTGTTTTTAAGGAAGGGCCGCACGGTGCCCAAGTCGTTAGCATGTCGGGACAATAAAAAATTCATATCTTCTGATTTTGATGATCAATACCTCCTTCAATTTAAGGGAAGGAGCTCACCAAGTGAAGCACCTGCTTTAGTGACCAGCTGGAAAGAAAACCTGCAGTGGCACGAGTTTGAGACCCCTGGTGTGGGGTTTGCATGTTTTCCCCATGAGCATCCAAAAACATGTATGTAATTGGTGAATCTAAATTGCCATTGTTGGGCTACAGAGGGCAGTGGTGTTTGGCTGCTTGTTAGAGCCAGTCCAAGAGTGAAGAAGAGTTGCCAAGTCCGCCTCCTCCTCAGCCATCAAGCTCACCTCGCAGAACCCGAAAGGTAAAGTGTCATTTTTCATAACATTTGATATTATCTTTCATTGCTTTTATTATTTTCCTCCTTTTTTTTTTTTTTTTTTACATTCATGCACGTGTAAATGATTATGTTGTCAATACTGAACATATTTCTTTCGGGTGGGTACAATATTTTCACTTTATACGATTCAATTTGAGGGGGTTGGAACAAATTACGGCATTTATATGGTAAACCTTGTTTCAGAATATGAAAATTCCAAGACACAAAGCCCCCCATGACTTAATTCATTTCATATCTTGAGGTTCCACTGTATTATGTTGTGGTGATAATGATAACGAAGCTGACAATATTACAACTAGGGATGTCCCAATCAGCATTTATTTTTTACCTCCAATTCCAATCCTCTATTTATGGCCTCAGATCCAATCGGATTTAGAGTCCCGATCCGATACATTGACAGTGTTATTAAAGATTATGGAACTAAAAATGCTTTCAGCAAGTAACTGAAGTAAGTAAATCTTTTCAGACGTTGTTGTTTGTGCACACCCAGAGTAAAAACGACTGAAACAAAGCTGGATTGGACAAACTCTACCTGTAGGTTTGTCCACACCAAGTGTCATGACATCACTACTTTTAACAAAATCCAAACAAAAAAAACAAAGTACAACCCGAAACTGTGTGGTGTGCTGGCTTCGGCAATGACATAGGCCGCTGTGGCAACAGGAGCAGGCCCCGGGCCTTTCTTTGCGGCTGGGTTTAGGGCAACATTTTGGCAGCACAGCCATCTTGAGATTTTGGGGCACCGTTGTGTTTTTGTTCCTCTCTTCACAAGGTATTTGTGGAGCGTTAGCTAGGTAACGCACCCGGTGTCTGAGGCGACGGGTGGAGGTCCCACACATTCGACAACAAGTTTGTGTACGACACACGTTTACATCATGTCACACGTATGGTAGGAGAAAAGGTGCATTTGATTTGTACACTCCCCACGTACAGCACAGTACCGCCTCACCGAAGCATTTTTTTAATTATTAAAATGATCTGCTCTGCCATAATTCCTCATAATTGTCGGTTCGATATGTATTGTGTACTCCTAATTATAATAATAAATATGTATATTGTCAGTCATTTGCCTCACCTCTTTGCTGCCTCGCGGCGTTTGGTTAGGAAAATCCAGTGCGGCTGCCCTCGCTCTATTCTTCTTGAGATGTTCACTATACTCCTCTGTTATTAAAAAAGGAGATGACACATAATAAAAAGATATTTAATATATGACATGACAGAAAAATGAGTGTAAAGTTTTAATTGAAAAAGTATTTTCTACGGCTCACCTGTCCCATCTTGGCTAGTAAAGGAAGACCGAGAAGACCTCTCAAACAGGTCTGGCTGCTCTGGTTTCCGAGGAGTCGCACAGTCAGGGGCCTGATGACCTTCTTCTGGATGCTCATCATGGATTTGCGTTTGCATGGGCTCATTGCTCACGTCAGCATTTGAGTTCTCGTCTGAAAAAAAAAAGGCGAGAAACGAAGATGGAGTAGCAAGACATTTACTAAGGTTAATGTAACATGAAACCAGTTGTTAGTTTCTAGTTTTTAAAAGAGCAGGTAGGGTTTCTAAACATCCAAGAGCTTTTGCCTGACACCAAGTATACAAGTTGGTGAAAAGGACAGTTAGCCAGAATGCCAACTAGTGCATTTCGACACTAATACTGCACAAGATGAGTATGATAAAAATAAGTACACAAATATTAATTTCGATCGTTTAACATTAGAGTCCTCTCTGGAGAATTTGAATGGTTAACCATGCAGCACATAACACATGGCAGCTGGCCATGAGTACCTGGCATTGGCACTGGAGGGGATTGCACGCTCTCCTGGACTTTGTCATTTAAATGAGGATTTTCTGAGTCCTGGGGGGTTGAGCTGCATTTAGAGTCAGGTATGCAGCTCTCCTGGTCAGCAGGTGGAACGATGGCGGAGGCTGAGGCTGTGGCACAGCATTAAGACACATTAAAATGACACTTTTCATCAAAAGGAGGTTCTATCATTGATATCCTAGCACAAGTGATAAAAACCCGTGTGTGGATGGTGGCAGCGGAGATTACACAAAGTCATCTGTATTCAGTTTCTTTACCTGGTGGAGTAGTTCCTTCCTTGGGCTCAGTGTCTTTGTGCTCGCTATTGCCAAGCTGGGGTGTGGCAGGGTCTTCCACTGTCTGTCCAGAACTTGTTTCGGCTTGCTGTTTTACCTCCTCTGCTTGGCTCTTAGCTTTCTGTGCTTCCTGTCTGCTCTTTAATCGTTCCGTGACCACCTCTATCAGCAAATGGAGACAGACAATTGTTAAGTAACATCTGGACAAACATAAACAAACAGATTAGATGCACAATTGTATGTGCTGAATGGTTTCCCCACAGTACAGCCAACTAGAGGAAAACCACAATAGGGATGCACACCCATACTCTGTATCATAATGAGACCCTTGCCAACATAAACGGTGGCAACCGGGCTGAAAAATGAAGTATATTGGTGATAAATTACTGCAGACTTCACCACCTGCCACAAAGTGCTTGAAGGTAATATTTAACAAGCAATGGCCTGACAGATACACGCAGATTCTGATGCTCCTTTTAAACCTTATAGCTGGCCTGAAAAGAATTCCGGCTCAGCAAGCCAGACAAATACTGCAGAACACCAACCTGGTGAGCTGAATGAGACACAGCTTCTATCCTGTTACCTTCAAAACCAAACAAGCACCACAGTACGTGTCTGTGTACATCATCATATCACATCCCTACCATTGATAGTTGTGAGGTAGGCTTTATTGCTTCCACGAGCTTTACTGGTGAGGTCCTCTGTGATGTCCATGTGAGCGTGAACTTCGTCCTTCATCTCCTGCAAGGTGGCACAAAGGTCCATCTCCCAATACTTCTTATCCAGGCACTCCAGGAGCTCTTCCAGCTGGGTCCTGGTGCTGTAGTACCAGATCTTTTTATTCGCATGCTCGCCGTCCTCTTCACTGGGAAGGAAATAAGACAGAACATTAAACGACTGCTGGGTGTTACGTGTATGGTTCAGTCATTGTCGGTTCAACCCAGTAGAAGAGGTACACAGAAACATCAGTGTGCAGAGCTGATGAAGAATGAGCGATGGAGAAAACAAAGAAAACACAGGCAGGGAAAACAAGTGACAATACCCGGAATAAAAAGACCAGAAAATACGATGAGGCATTTTCTCCTATTGCTGCATCTTGAAAGGGACTATATGTAACTAGCTCCAAATTACATTCTTCCAACCCCAAAAATATGAACAGCACAGGTGCTGACTGGCATATGTTACCTACTGTGATTTAAAAGGACAGACTGTACAAAAGAATGTTCTATAATTTTCTCAATTATGAATGAAAGTGCATAAAAGTTACCATATATATATTTACACACGCTTCCCCTGATAAAAAACAGTCTCAGAGAGGATGTCAATAATTTGGTGGTGTGTTGTTACGAAGCTATACTCTTTGTGATAACTAACTTGAATAGCTAAACTTTGCCTAATTGCTAACAAACACAACAAGTGTGCATGTCACATTGGCGTACTAAAAGCAGGAAGAGGCGGGATCTTTGGCTCGAATGTTGCCGGCCTTTTAGCAGTTGGAGGAAACTGCTGCTTACAGTCCCTGAAAGAAATAAGTGGTTAACTTTTTTACATTTGTTTGCGTTTTCAGAATGTTAGTGTAGAAATGTGTCTGTTTCTTTTCAAGCCAATACCAAAAAGTTTGATGAAACTAGTTTTTGCACACCTGGAGGTAGGAATGACTCAAACAAGCCGGATTTGAGAAAGCGTACCTGTAGAAGACTCGTATATATGTCATGACATCACTACTACTATTACAAAAAAAAAATAGCGGCAGTTCAGAAGTACAAACCACGACTCTAAAGGGTTTACTGGACAACAAAAGTCGGTATTTTCAACAATGGAACAATGCTGGTCACCCAGTGTCATGATGGAATTAGAGATTGCTTTAGTCTGCGGGTCATCTATGGCAGACTTTTCCATACTTCTCATAGGCGAAAAGAACAAGCCCCGTGTGTCGTCGAAATGCTTGCGTTTCTGGTGGCTGATAACATCTGATGTATCGATGCTCCATCTTATTTTCCCCCATAATTGCGGAATCTTTGTAGAGCGTTTGGCAACGTTTCTTCCTTTCAAACAGTGAGAAGTCCCACACGATTGACGCCATGTTTGTTTATGACAGACTGTTCGCAGCATGTCATAAAAAAGGAGCGCTTGATTTTCTCACGCTAACCCACCCACAGTATGTGGAATCCCGCCTCACAGGAGTTTTTTTTTTTTTTTTTTTTAATCGGTTATTGGAGCTATTTCTTAATGTTATTGTATGACATTATAATTCCACATAGCGGCCCAATAAATTATCATGCTCCCCTAACTGAGAGGAACAAATTATTTCGATTTCCATGAATATCATTATATTACTCATCCTACATACTGTCATTTCTGTCGGCCTGGTCGGGCTATTACAACCTGAAGGCTGTTATTTTTAAAAACATGAACGCCTTCATTACCTCCGCCAAGAAGGTTAAGGTTTTACCAGCATTTACCAGCATTTATCTTTTGTTTGTTTGTGTTCAAATGAAGTACTGAAAGTACTGAACGGTTTTGGATGAAATGTTCAGGAATTTTTTAACATTGCGAGATAGCACCATTTTTGGCATTTGTGCATATATAACTCTGCAAAAAATAAAAATAAAAATCCAGAACAAGTTTCCAACAGGTTCCACAAGAGATTGCTCCAAAATATGTTGGATTTAATGGAATATTATTTTGGTCTGAATCACTATGAGAGGAAGAACTATGGCACTTGGCGGGGGATCTGCGCACTCAGAGTGCTTTTCTAGAACATTTCTGTCGGTGTCATGAAAGGTGTTAGCTGTAACATTTAGTGCATTGCCCAGTTGTCTTCAACTCTCAATGACAGGGCAAGCCGGACCACGACGATTTAGTTAGAAAGAGTCTTTGCTGCTTGATTGCTCAGCTGCTATTTTCTCCAAACATGAACAGGAAATTTCTAATTCAGCTCAAACCCCAAACATATCATCTTAACTGGTTGTTTTATGGTTTCTTCTGTTGATGCCTTGTGGACGCAGACGGACACAGACGGATCGGAACTTACACAATAATCCTTCTGCTCAAGAACCAGTATTTCCTCTGGTGGCGGTCGTATCCAATGGGCTCCTGGCGTATGTAGGGCCTGTTCTTCTGCGCTTCCGTCACGCAGTCCGTAACTCCGGGTACTTTATGTGCCACGCAAATCTCACACTGCCATTCGTCTTCTGGAACTTCCTCCAGAGGGGGTTTCACACACTCCAAGTGGTAAACGGCTTGGCAGGTCTCACAGCAGAGAAGGTCGCCCAGCCGGTGACAGACACGGCAGTGGTCGTCATACTGCATGACGCCGTCTGACATCAGCTCCTCCCGAGCAATGTTGGTGGTGAGAAACTGGTTGACCAAGAACTGAAGCACCTTTATTTTACTTTCAACTGAACCGTAGGGATAATCATCCACCTCTTGATATGGAAGGACGTGATGGTACTCTCGGTCACTTTCACAGTACGCACGCAGCACCTCAGCCCACGTCATGCCGTCGATAAAGTACAGAGTGGAGTTGACGCTGTCCTTGAGGTCGGCAGGCCCAAAAGTCGTGTTGGAGGCATCCTCCTCGCGTAGAATGGCCTTCAAGAGAGAAATGTGGGTTTCCGCTATTAAAGTGCACTGTTCCTGGCCGATCAGTGCTGCGCAAAAGTCCTCAAAGCGGAAGGGGGAGAGGCGCAGCACCGTGCTGAAGTTCCTAAGCACCTCGTAGATAGAGGTTGCATTAAGAAGTTCTTCGCGAGGCACCAGGAGGTCCTCTGAAGACTCAGGTAGCTCAAGAGGGGGAATGTTCTTCTCCTCCAGAATGGGGGTGCGTGGTCGGGGGGCCTGGGCCTTTTTCCTCCCTGTGGAGCAAACACAAAAATTATAAGTCTGTGACAAGAGACACCACCTTTCTCTTGCTTATCTCCATCAACTCCTAAATAAAAGTCTGACTTCCAAACACAGAAGGTGTGATTTCCGGTCGGATCGGGTGCAGATACCAGTGTAATTTTCAGTACCACTTGCAGAGATTTTTGATGCACAAGGCATGTGCGGCCAAAAGAATATCAGCAAATGCAGCCAAAAGAATATCAGCAAATATAGCTAAAACAATATCAACGAACACAACCGCCAAGTACACACAAACACGAGCTCAAAACAGTCACAAACATCACAAACTTTTAACACTAAACCAAAACTTCGGGCCGCTACAATATTAGACTTGCCCGTAGAGAGGAGTTTATTACAGCCTCATATAAAATGAGCAATAATGCTAGCATAGCAACCCGGACGTTAAGGGTTTAGTGTTGTCCGACTGACTGTGAAGCAGCGCTGCATGTGTGCAGGCAGCTGTATTTGCTGATATTATTTTGCTGCGGTTGCACATTAAGGTAAACAGACCTCTGGTGTCAGCAGACATTTAAATTCAGCTATCGGGATCGAATCCAAAGCGAACAAATCTGGAACGGTGCATCCCTAACTTCCTGTCTGTGTCAGACAGGAAGGCGGCCCCCGGTTTACGTTTCTAAAATGACCATGTTTCATAAACCTCACAAAGGCTTAGTTTTGACCCAAGCGGTTTGGGTCATTAGTCAGGTGCACCAGGCGGAAGAACACGTAGAGAAAGGACGTTGTCGCCCTGACTGTCCCCCGCCAGCCCCACTGGCGTTCATCACGTATCGCAAGCGCAAGGGAAACCGTTCAACACGGCAACCATAACCAAGAATAAAGAATAAAGTTTCCTTGAAAATGTGATTTCCGTGCCTTTAATTTTCATATTACTGCATTGGATAGATTCTTATCTTGTTCTTCTCTGCCTTTTGTGCACAGTGCAAGAGTTGTAGGTGTAGAATTTGTGGACACTTCCACTAAAACTTGACTTTCAGTGCGTCAGAGGACTGGATACCCATCCGTGTAAACCTGCATTAGCAAGTCCCCTTTCCAAGTGCACCAACAGCAGCCTGGCCCAATGAATGCAGCAGAAATGCAACCAGGAAGCTAATCGGGTGGCACTGGCAGTTGAGCACACATACATTTGCTATCCAGTCAGCGAAATGACTGAAATGAAGGCACCAGTCATACTGTAAAGGCGGTAAAAGACGGACGTGTGGACGCTTGCTTGACAGCAACTTGGTAGGTAGGGCACGTGCTAATGCTGCTCGCTAGCCTTAGCATTAGCTTGGAAAGCGAAAGAGTCGCGTTGCGAAGCTGCAGCCACCGCGACGTGTGACACGCGGGGCACGTATCGATCGTTCCAAGCAGCGCTAGCGTGCTCGGACCGCTCGGGACGCTAACGCGACAATCCACCTGCCCGCAGAGCAGACGGCGGCCTGCGGCCACACAAGAGGTGTGCATTCTCCATTTTGAACAATAACCTTACTGCTCCGCGTACTGGTCCGACATTGCATCACAGGTCGGGCGCCGGTTGGGTTTCGAGTTGATTTACCCGGAGTGCTGGCGTGTGTGCTGTGACTCCGAAAGCTACTCTCGGTGCAGTCGCTGGCATCCTCCTCCACCGCCGCCGCCGCCGCCTCCTCGTCGTCGTCGTCGTCTCCCCCCAGCACATCGTCAAGACAGTCCGAGTCTGCTTTGAGGGCCTCGTCCTCGGACTGAGGGTCCTCCTCGACCAGCTCTTCCTCCTCCGACCTGAGGCTGACAGCGTCGTCCTCCTCGTCGCTCTCGTGGTCGTCGTACACCACCGTTTTGTACACGGGCGCCCTCCTTCCTCCACGAGCCCCTCGCCTTCCCCTGCCGCCTCTGCCTCGTCCCCTTCCTCGCGCCGACACGGCAGATGCTCGTTTCCTTTTTCGGCTCGGCTTGACTGCCTCCCGAGCCGGACTCTCGACGTCTTCGTCCGGGCTGTCTCGCACCCTGGGCTTGATGTTCCTCCTCGGCCGCAAGCCCCGCGCAGTAGCCGTAGCTGGAGACGGCTCCTCGGCTGGTAGCGGTTTGGGCGGCCTGCCCCTTTTGCCTCTCATGATAGGCGAAGGCTGTTACTTTACAATCCCAATGGTTGCGTTCGATAAGCCGACGGCGAAGCGAGACGAAGCGGTATCACCACAGCGGCGGGGCGGCCCCTGTGTTCCTTTCTGGCGTGAAAGCTCAAAATATTAGCCCGGCGTCTCGTTTTGGTTCGCCTGGAGCCGCCATTTTTCTTCTGCGCTCCTCTGGCGGAACAAACAGTAGGCCTGTACCCCCGCGGTCACGTGGTACAAGCGCGAGCGGCCCAATGGCAACAACGACCGAAAGTGTTTTCTTTTCCGATCCTGTCGCGTCGCATTACTTTGCTTTTTTTAAAAATATCCTTGTTGCTTGACATCATATCATAGCATTACAACGACAGAAAGGACATTTGTTATTTTTGTCGTTATTGTTTTCTATCGTAGCCACCATTAGACACGGTATGATATCACTGATATCATATCATGGACATTTTTTTACTGTTTTATAGCATATATTAAATTGAATATCATCATTATTAAAATCACTGAAAGAACCCTTTTAATTTGTTATTATTTTTTTGTATATTATTTTTTAAGTTATAGTTTTTATATCATACGATCATTAAATATGATATCATTGGTATCATATGACAGATATCATATACATATTTTTTGGCCTACATGTTTTAGTCTACAATTATATTAAATCAGAGTATATTTTGGCATATCATATTTCGTGAAACCTAATTAAGTATCTTATGATGTAGAGTGACTATACTGTGTATATACTGTAAATACAGTATGAGAGGAACGATAATTGACCAAAACCCCAAATTTAAACATAAATTACGACAAATTCTAAGGATAAATACAAAAAAAGGCATTGGTTTATGATAATCATGCGTGGGATCACGGTTTAGTGATCCCACTACCTTGATATTACCTTGATATTCATAATTGGCTGCAGATATACACAATGTCAAAGTGATAACTATTTCTGTACATGTTGGAAGCAAAAACATAGTTACATTATTCCATAATGTATATTTGTTGTATTGATGTACTGTCCAATGTAAGCGCATAAAAAGTACTTGTTGTGGGTATGCATGTTGTAATGCAAAGGGATGGCGTATTTATGGCGTGTATTTTCTAATTCATGCACGTAACATAAATGGCCAGCAGGTGGCAGTCACATCATAGACTGGCATGGCTCAGTGGAACGTGCTTGTCATTGTTTTGGAATACTAATCCGATTTGTTACTGAATTGTTATACCTGTATGTGTACTGCTATTTTATACTATTTATAGTATAGTATACTGTTATACTAGACTATACTATAGTATAGTATTTATACCAATTTAATTTGAATGGATTACAATTGTATTTTATTTACTGACTGTTGTTCTGACCAATAACACAATAATAAAAAGCAGTTGTCTGTTCTTTGTTTAGATTTTTCTTATTACTATTGTTGTTTTGTTTATTTATTCCAGTATTTGTATCTTTTTCTGTCTTGGATGCCTCCACTGTAAGTCAGTAGAAAATGTATGCGGTTTGGAAATAGGAACAAATAAATCCATAATGGTGACAATGATGCAAAAACAACCGACTTGACATAACCTCGATAGGCATGCAATACAATATACAGCAGCAGAGTTGTAGTATTAGTATAGTATACTATACCGGTCTGCCACAATAACACATTTTGCTGGACGATAATTGTCCCACAAATTATTGCAGATAAACAATAATATTGTCAACATTGTTTTTTTTCATTAATGCAATGAAATAATGCGAGTACAGGGAATCAATAGCATTGGTAATAATTTATCAAGAGATAATAATAAGAGTTATATTTTTGGGAATCAGTGAAAAGTAAGTTCCGCGGTTTTGTATTATCCACTTCATTGTTCAATGATGCGCGAACGGGCCGAAAGTGACATGAGCTCCTATTTTATACACAACCGGCACAAAGAAAGTATTCCATCACGTAGCACACGACGCATGCAGCTAGCAAGTAGTACACTAGATAGCGTGTAGCGTGCCTCGCTTCACTGGGACAAATAGACCGAATGACTGACAGGAGTGTTCACACACTCGCAACGCACCCAGGTGTGAAGACGGATGCACAGAGTGAACCCTCTTGTCATCAAGCTTGTTTGGTAGAGAGAGAGGAGGAAAACAAAAATGATTATTGTGACAGGCCTAATAGTACAGAATATTAATAAAGTAAATACAAATAAAATAAAATTAAATTAAATTAAAAACAAACACACACGCACATGTCAACTTATCAAGATAGGCAAAATGAACGACTGTTTGTATTGATGGTGTGATTTATTGATTTATTAATTGTGTGGCCTAATAGTACAGAATGTTAATAAAATAAAATAAAAGAGGACAAGCCGCATAGAAAACGGATGGATGGAAAACAAAATCAAATCAAAATTCCCTCGAAATTTCACAGCTCGACAAGATACCCGTTACAGGTTTTGTCAACTGTTTTTTAAAATTAAAATTAAAACAAAGACACAAAAGTTAAAACAAAAATAAAAGTTTAAAACAAAGATGCAAAGAGTTAAAATAAAAAATTAATTTAAGACAAAAACGCATGCATATGTCAACATATCAAGACCAGCAAAATGAACAGCTTTGTTTGTATTGATGGTGTGATTAATGGATTTATTGATAATTGTGACAGGCCTAATAGAAATAAAATAAAATAAAATAAAATAAAATAAAATAAAATAAAATAAAATAAAAAACAAAACAAAACAAAACAAAACAAAACAAAACAAAACAAAACAAAACAAAACAAAACAAAACAAAACAAAACAAAACAAAACAAAACAAAACAAAACAAAACAAAACAAAATAAAATAAAATAAAATAAAATAAAATAAAATAAAATATAATAAAAAAATAAAACAAAATAAAATAAAATAAAATTTCACAGCTTGACAACACAGCTGACCTGTTTAGGTCTCCTGCTTTTTAAAGTGGTAACCTCTGCATGCCAGATAAATGCATGCAAGATGTTGTGAAGGTGAATGAAGGGATCCTCCCACAACACGGGGACACTCATTGTTTCCATGGGATCTTGAGTTTCATGTCTTGCAGGAGGGAAGGAGGGTTAAACTTCACCGCTTGCTTCCCACTCTGAAGATATGATTAACAGCAGTCAACAGGGCAGAAAGACGACTGCAAGGCGCTCAAGTTAAGGCTTGCCACCTCCCACCCCTCTCCGCCATTGCACTTTACTCAAATGAGATTTTATTAACAGCAAGCACTCAGCCATCGCCCCAAGATATCATCTCTGACTTTGCATGTTATTGCGTGTGTCTGTCTAGACTCGGGAGCAAAAGGTTTGAGATAGAATATTGTGGTCAATTCACACGCCCATGGTAATCTTTTCCGTCGCTGGCAAATCCTCCAATCGTCTTAAAAGTTAAAAGACAGCTCTTAACCGTGACGCGACTGCTGGTGAACATGACATATGGTCGGCACACTTAACATGCACCTTCTATTCTCTCATCACGCCGAGTCATTATTTTATACAGCTTATCCTGCACAAAGCTGGAGCCTATCCCAGCTGGGGGAGACACCCTGGACTGGTGGCTAGCACTGGATGTTTTTCTTCACAAAAATGTGTTGTGTTGTTTACATTGCTAGATTGTTTCCGAGTGCTGCAGAGGCTGCCGGTAGCACCTGAGTTTCCTTTTTTTCAAATTGTAATTTAAAAAAAGTGAAAAATACAAGAACAGTAGGACGCTGGGCAAATTGGCTGATGGCGGAAGCCCCAGTTGAATGAAAAAGAAGCCTAATTATAAAACAAAGACAGGTGTGCTCCCCAGCGCCCTCTAACCAGTCAAACACAAAGAAAATAGAAGAAAATCATATTGTTATTATTATTATTATTTTGCATTAGGCCGCACGGTGGATGAGTGGGGAGCATGTTGGCCTCACAGTCAGGAAGTTCAGGGTTCGAATCTTCGTCGGGCATGTCTGTGTGGAGTTTGCATGTTCTCCCCGTGTGTGAGTGGGTTTTCTCCGGGTACTCCGGTTTCCTCCCACATTCCAAAAACATGCATGTTAGGTTAATTGGCGACTCTAAATTGTCCATGTGAGTGTGAATGTTTGTTTGTCTGCCCTGCGATTGGCTGGCGACCAGTCCAGGGTGTCCCTCCCGAAGTCAGCTGGAATAGACTCCAGCAAACCCGCGACCCTAATGAGGAGAAGCGGTATGGAAAATGGATGGATGGATATTTTGCGCTATTATTTCTTATTACTATTTACTTTTTAAATTGTATTATTATTTATTTAAATTATCATTTCGCTTTATAATAGTCAATATTGTGGTATTTATATAGTATTTTTCCTTTTTTTTTTTGCCTGAAATTGTTACGTTTACAAATATGATCAAGTAAAAATTATCAGTACTGGCAAACAATACCATTGTTGGCTGTATCGACCACCCCTACTGGTTACCAGTAAAACACAGATCACACATACTGTATAGACCAGGGGTGGAGTGCGGCCCGCGGGCCACATCCGGAACCTGGAAACATTCCTGTGCCCTAGAGGGCCCATGACAGAAAATAATTGAAAACCACTGTGTTAAGCTGACATACAAACTGGCCCCAATTGCAGTCAGCATCATGTACTGTATGTTCACTGAACGCCTGACTGGGTGCACTGGAATGATTGGGAGCGCTGGATCACACTGCTATCACTCATACGTTGAATAGATGAGGTGAATGGAAAAGGCCCGCTTTTCCATTCTGATGGAAGCAGCGTGTTTGCTTTCCAAGCAGACTCTTCCAAGGAGGAGCAGGCTGCTGGAGATAAAACGGGCCCGCTGACCTATTCAACCGGCAGTCAAAATGCGCCTGCGGGCAGACGTGGGGGAAGGGGGCGCTCCGCTCGGGACCAGGGGTTCATCATTTGTTAGCATGCAGGACTGACTCACAAACCTTGTCTCATTGTCCAGTCCGTGCAGGCACAATCTTTTTTTTTTTAAAAGGTCAGTCTAGATGACAGGCATGAAATGTCTGCACATCAAACTCATACCAACGTTTCATTTATTGTAAAAATTGGAGCAAGGTAGCAGAAATTCTGGTATTTCAATAATATTCAGTATTCGCTGCACTTTGCTTGGAATAACTGCAGCAGTTTAGTGCATGCCTGTGTTTACAAGGGAAAATAGGGAACATTTTACGGAAAATAAATGAAGTTTGCCAGGGAAGATGGGCTTTTTTGTAGTTTAAAACCTGTTTACAACCTCCTTAATACGCTTTTAAATACCATTGTACCATTCTTTTACCCAACAGAGCAGACATTTCATAGCTACATACCAACATGTCTCTCAATGCGTTTTCTTAACATCCATCCATCCATCCATTTTCTATACAGCTTCTCCTCATTAGAGTCACGGGTATGCTGGAGCCTATCCCAGCTGACTTCGGGCAGTAGGCGGGGTACACCCTGGACTGGTCGCCAATCAGACAAACAAACAATTTAGAGTCACCAATTAACCTAACATGCATGTTTTTGGAATGTGGGAGGAAACCGGAGCACCCGGAGAAAACCCACACACGCACGGGGAGAACATGCAAACTCCACACAGAGATGCCCAACGGAGATTCGAACCCTGAACCTCGTGACTGTGAGGCCACTGCGCGACCTAAATAATAAAATATAAAAATATTGATACTTCAGTCATTAGAGGTCCATCCATTCATTTTCTATACCGCTTATCCTCATTAGGGTCGCGGGTATGCTGGAGCCTATCCCAGCTGACTAATATGTATTATCAGGAACACAGTGGAAAGTAACTACATTACTGAGCGCTTGTCTAAATGTTATGAGGTTATTTGAAATAAATTTATTTGATGTTTTATATTCTTTATGAGCTATGCTATGATTTGAAATATACTGTAAATTTTGGTTGTATGGGTATTGGATTGGTATCGCTGATTCCAACCTCAATTTTAGTCAGTCTGGAATCAGAAAAGACATCAGGGGTATTGCACATCACTGCCATATAACATTACTGACGCAGTGTACAGAATATGACATAACTTGTTTTTCAGTATTATTTGACTTAGAATCGTCTAAAGTTAACCAAGAAACAGCTGTCTTAAAAAAAAAAATTGGAAAAAAAACGCAATGTAGCGGAGGATGACTGTACAACGAAATAAGTCTAATGGAACACATTTTCTGGTTTTGTGATACAGTAATAGACTTAAGGCATGTTGTGCTTGATTAACAGTAATTACAGTAACGACGTCCCTCACGGTTCAATAATGAGTCCTGCATTTTTTAGATTACAAAGGCAGCGGGCAGGTCTTTTAGGAATCCTACTTTAACTTGTTTGAGGTTATCAGGTTCCAGGACAATTAAAATAATTTGACACAAATGCATTTTTTAATAATTGCATTTTATTAATTGAAAACAAGAAACAAAAAATGCAAATAAAAAAAAAGCGAAACCAAAACAGTATTATTAGGTACGACAAGGCGAGAGAGACACTTAAATAAGAAGAGTTCCATGTAGGTGAGGACTAAGGTGAAGGCGAGGTGGGGTAGGAGAATGTTGGATGGAACAGGTTCGATTATGTACACCGTTTCTCACTGTAGGACTGGCTGGCCCCATAAAAAGGGACGGGGGCAGGGGTGGGGGTGCAGGCTCAAAAGTTGGGGGTCAGAGACGCTGAAACACCAGAGAGAAAGGCACTATCCAGAGAGAGCAAGAAACCAACAAACAAACTGGACTAAAACAGAGGTCGAAATCTTTGACCCACAAAACAAAAACAACAACAAAAGTGCTGGACACCACATTTGACAAAAATGAAAAAACAGCAAAACCTTTTATATCATGTCAACTGATCGCTCAACATAAAGAAGAAAACAAAAAGACAATCTCTCAGTTTTTGGAACTGTTAATCTGTGCCAGTTGCAGATGTGCACTGGTGATTATCCAATCTCAGGTATGACGAGGAGCGCGCAGACTTTGCTCTCCTCCGTCAGTGAATATGGACAACATGACAGCGTGTCTTTAAAATCCCTTGCACCGTTGTGTGGTTGAGTTCTCCGACCCTGCTTCCCTCATGGTAATGTCTGTGGACTCAGTCGGCTACATTCGGTGCGCCCCGGTCAAAATGGCCGCCCTTTGGGACAAGGTGGTTGACCTCATGCAGGGCTTGCAACTTGCGTCTCACTTGCTGGTCAACAGGAGCTTCCCGACAGGATTGGATTCTAACTAGACTTTTCTTTTCCTCGTATAAAAACAAACAAACAAAAACCAATTCAATGGGAATCGCTTGAATATCACGCGGTGTGCATCTGAGATGGCTCAGACAGAAAGTTGGGGGACAATCCGGCACATTCTAGAGCTACCAGGTCTTATCCAGACTAACAAAGCATTCGACATAATTTACAAATGGAAAATAATACAATTTGTAATGGAAGGTAATACAGACAAACACATACAAATATATAATATATATTCTTAAAAAATGGATTCTCTCTATAGTTGATTTCTTTACACAGCCGGAGGCCGAAGTACAATGCTCGTGGGCCAATCATCTCAGACATGGAAACTTGCTGCGTATGGCATCACTTCTCTTCTTTTTGTACATTTTTATAAGCATTTCTTTTTTAGATTTTTTTTCCATTAAAACAGAGGTATTAAAACATGCGGAAAAAGGAGAACCAAAAAACACAAAAAGGCAGAATGTTAAGAAGTTAAGGAGGAGACAGAAGCAGCTGTGGGAGTGGTAGCGGTTGAATCATTTGGTTATCGTCACGCTTGGTTGCACTACGCTTTTTTTTTTTTGGATTCCCTCAAAAGGCAGTTTCAAATCGTCACCGAGGTGTTCACCTCAGTGCAACGTTTAGGTTGAGTTTGCTCAGCTACACACAAAGCGCCGCCTACCACAGCACTCTCTCTCTCACTTTCACTTGTTTGCTTTCTTCCTGTCTGCTCCTCTTACTGTGCGATGGCCACGAGGAGGGGGAGGGGCTGGCGGGGAATCGGATGAAGGGGAGGTGGGGGCTGATGAGACCTAGAATGGTGATGGTGGTGGTGCCGTTTACACGGTGGGACTGTTTCACATGTTCCGATTGACGGGCGTGACGTAGTTGCGGGGGAACATGCCCGTCTGGCCGTGGCAGCCGCCTTTCCACCAGTTGGGGTCAGAGTTGTCCAGGACTTGGATGAAGTCGCCGCGTCGGAAACCCAGCTCTCCTTCCTCCTGGGGGTCGAAGTCAAAGAGCGCCTGCACGTATGTGGGATGCTGTGCAATGGAAATAAGGAAACGGGAGGCGGGAAAAGGTTAGGCAGGAGTGGGACGGGATGGGCCAGCAAAGCAACAGGAAGAAAAAAGTGGAAGGAAACTCAAACTGGAGCCACATTGGAGACAGATGTCATTCATAATCACGAGGGAACATGAAAATCACTGATGCCAGTGTTTCCTAGCACGGCCTGCCTCAAAAAAATCTGGACTCCGACACATTGGGAGTGTCTGAGATGGCATCAAAACTCTGTTTGACCATCTTGAGTGTCACAGGAAATGGTCAGCTTGCTTGAGGAAGATTCTCTTTAATGTGCAAACGATAGCACATGGAAAGAATGTCCTCAAATAGAATGACAGCACTGACTGCCATTCAATCTGGGCAATAAACAAACCTCTAAACGCTAGCAACAAACATGTAATCGTCATTTAATATTGATAAAAGGTGCCCGCAAGGCATACAGGCTAGGCAGCACCACCTCTGCTCATGTCATGCCTCACAACTGACTTGGTCGCGGACATTTGTTCATCAATATTGCGAGATATTAGATGCACACGTACATGCATGTGTGCATTGTGTAGAAAGAAAATACATTTGGAAATATAAAGATATTCTGTAATACAAAAATATACAATCCATCCGTTTTCGCGGAGGCGGCAGTCTAAGCAGGGAAGCCCAGACTTCCTCTCTCCCCGGCCACTCCTCCCGGCGGACCCCGAGGCGTTCCCAGCCAGTTGAGAGACATAGTCTCTCCAACGTGTCCTGGGTCTTCCCCGAGGCCTCCTATCGGTCGGATGTGCCCTGAACACCTCCCCAGGGAGGCGTCCAAGCCTCATGACCATAGGTGAGGGTAAAAACAAATGTACTTATGATCTTTTTCCATTTTTTCATTGCATTTCCTATATTAGCTTAGTTTTTACATTTTGTCCCTGACTCTCCTATTTTGTCTTTTCCATTTGCTTCTTCTCACTGCATTTACCGGATGGCTCAAGCTGGCGACAAAAAGCAAACACTAAAGAAGGACCCGCCCACAACAATTTCTGCTAGGGTGACTAGTGCCATCCAGCCTTTTAGCTGCTTGTCTCAGCAGCTGCGATATGGACTGCAAGCAGAAATCATGTGATCAGGTAAGGACTAGTCACCCTGGCAGAGCGACCCGCCCACAGCCTTGGTATGACTATACTTTTTGTTGTCAGCTTTCTCTTTATATTTCACACAAGTATTTCCTTATAATGTTGGCACTCCTGTGATTCCATATTATAAGGGATACCACACTAGACGCCAATGATGGCTGAAAGTGTGATGATAACCATAGAAGCGGGAATAGAAGCTATTGCGACGTAGTGGGAGTTTAGTGAAACGAGCTGACCATGTGTCCTGGAAGCGGCAAGATGAAAGACGAGTTCGATTGCAAGTCATGACTGGAAGTGACCAGGTGAAAGGCTACGCTGTGACTGGGACGTTAATACTCATTAGCGGGGAGTGCCTATACATGTTTCAATTTAAAATGTGTTTAATAAGTATGTGTAGCATATTATCCGGTTTAGAAAGTCATAATGGGTTTTTCGCGGGAGTGGTGTCAAATAAAATTCATAAAGAATAAAGATATTTGAAAAGAAGAAGAAAAAGCACCGCAGGAAGTTACCGTGACAGTTGTTACCTGGTGGACCTGCTCGATATCTCGCAAAAAGATTTGCTGGTTACGGGAGACAGAGGTGGACCGATGGTAGTCCACCAGCTCGTTGAGGGAGTTAAACTTCACCACCCATAAGAAATACTTTCCGGCTCCATCACGGAGAACCTTGAAGTGCTGCACATCATTCCCGAACCTGGAAAAGAGGGTTTGGTAGTAAATTGTACAAAAAAGCGTTACAAAAGACATACATTAAAAGGTGTCCCTTATTGTGTCTCGGTTTGAACATAGCACCCGGGTTTTCAAAAATTAACATGATTGCTGTTTTGTGGGTCGTGGTTACGACAATTGTAAACAAATTGTACCTATTCTTTGCCTAAATTAAGCATTTTCAAGCATAAAAATGTCTGAATGACCCAACTAAATGTACCAAAATACAAATACAAGCTAGGAGAAGCAGTCCAACTGTAAAAATAATACTCTATACTGGCCACTAGGTGTCAGTAATTGTGCCGTGAGACAAGCATCAGACACAATGGTCAAAAAATACATTTATTATAGATATAAATTAGGACTATAACCCTCCACAAATTAAAAATCAACATTCAACAGCTGAAGTCACTTCCTGTCATCTACACATCTGTCGGCCGGCCACTAAGCTCCTCTAGGAAACGCATTTCCTAATATATTACAATAAAATGTGTTATTTCATGTCTGGAGGGCTCTAATAATGTTAAAAAAACGCATTTCTATATCATAGCTACAAAAATATTCAATATATTAATATGGAATTGAAAGCTACTTCGCAGATATTCACTTACTGCGGTGGGGTCTGTAACCAATTAACTGCAATAAGAGGAACGACAATAAAAACAATGATCAATGGGGAGGAACATTGGAAAATTAATAAATGATTCGATTTTTTGAGATTTTTTATATATAGCATATATCTTTAGACCGCAAAAAATGAATCAACAGCACCTCTGCTGGTTGCAGCAAAGCATTGCACTCCATCAACAATCAATGTCACACAATCGATTCAAAGGAAAAAACAGAAGGATGCGGACCTGCTGTGATATGCTGTGTCTTTGGGGAAGGTCAAAATGGGAACAGTTTAGAGGAAGTAAGGCAGTTTACTAAGCAAATACTGGAAAAAACGAGTGAGCGCAGCTCAACAGAGGGAAGGGATGACTTCTTCTGAATGAGGAAGTAGCTGCGGCGATGATTCAGACTTACAGAGCATGGAAACTTGTGAAGCTGATCATTTGTTAGCAGCGAGAATGATGATGGATGGCTACTGTGTAGCTAGAACGGCAGGAAGCGGTGTGAGNGATGATTCAGACTTACAGAGCATGGAAACTTGTGAAGCTGATCAATTGTTAGCAGCGAGAATGATGATGGATGGCTACTGTGTAGCTAGAGCGGCAGGAAGCGGTGTGAGTGACGCTACTCACTTGACAGAGAGGGAGAAGTCTCCCGGTGCACTCTCACTTTCTCTAATGAGGAAGGCGCCATCATGCCTTTGTTTGTTGAGCATCTCCTCTGCTTTGGCTCGAGGGATCTTTCCAAAAAACCACCTGAAGGAGGAGCAAAACGATGTTACAACACTATTTCGATGCACAGACAAGCCCCAAATACCAGATTTTGTATGTGTTCTTTTACAGTGCATGCAGGAAACTTCAGAGCGGTTAAGTGAATAAAAGGTAAAGACGGGAAAAACAACGTTCTTGACTGAATTTTTCAGTTATTATCGCTACTAAAGCCAAATAAAATGCAGCATCTTGATAATGACAATGCCAACTCTTCCGGTGGCACCACAAGCCTGCACAATCACTGATAGAGCAATTCAAGAACGGTATCACCACCCCCCACCATCTTTTTGGCAGTTATATACTTCCCTTTGACCCAGGGAGCACACGAGCTTACGATAGCACTCAGCAGGTTGCGTTTTAGAGAGTGTCATTTTGATATGAATTTAGTATGTGTATACTTAGATACAGTATATTCAGTACAGACCAAACGTTTAGACACACATTCTCATTCAAAGAGTTGAATGAGAATGTAGTTTCATAGACCTCTGGGCTTCCCTGCTTAGGTTGCTGCCCCCGCGACCCGACCTCGAAAAAGCGGAAGAAAATGGATGGATGGTTGGATGTATATATATATACACACATATACATACAGTGAGGGAAAAAAACTATTTGAACCTCAGCTGATTTTGTAAGTTTGTGTTTAAAAAAATGTGGAGGGTTAGCACCTTAAATACAGGTTGGCTCATAGGACTACGTCAGCCACAGATACTCATTTCGCATAACTATCAGGGCAGAAAACTCAAATTGCGTTATCACATACAGTAAGTCCACATTGAAGGGGGGTGGGCTGGTGGTGAAATCCCAGCAACAACAAGGTCCAATACATTTAACCCACCGGGGAAAAAGGTACATCTCATTGCGCAACAATAATAAGGTCAATAATTAATTACGGGCAAAAGAGCCTGCAGCCATATTACACGTACAACAAGCAAGTCAAGCTTTGGTTACAGTGCACTGGGTATCTTTTGTCTTTACATATTTTTATACCTCGTACATTTGGATTTGGAACATTTATGTATTAACATGTCCCATACAAAGTGTTCAACACTTCGGATGCAACATACTCTCCTCTGTTGGTCTGGCTGGTCAAGACTTGCACCCTTCTTGAAATGAATCCAAAACATACAAAACTCGGCGGTCAAATGGTTAGTTAGCCAAACAAGTCGGCTAGCATCAGCCGCGGCTACCTCTTTGAGCTTGGGCTTGGCTAACTAGCTGGACTGCAGTCATGGTAAGCAATGGAACATGCCCGACCATCCTTGTGCCGACAGACCAGTCTCTCACGTTGCTCATAAGACATCGATTGCTTCTCTCACAACACCAAGCGCTTGTCTCCACAATCGATGAATCTACAGATTTATGGCTGATTAGTATCGATGCGAGATTCTGTGCATCGGATTCGTTAGTTCCCCATACCGGACAGCCAGTCAAATCGGTTTATCGTTAACATCGCTACTGTTAACTAGTATTTGTGAGAAGATGTTCTGGATTTTATTATGCAGTGCTGGAGTGACATGGAGGTGTGCATAAAAGGGGACAGCTTTTTTAATGGTATGTGGTAAGTCTTTGGCAACTAATGATTGACTGTTTCACAGTACGTTATTAGCAGAATTACACTAAAAGTACACTTCAGTCAAACTTGGGTGGCACATGGATTATAATGCAATTGTCAATGTGTCATCCTCACACGGTAGTCTCAGACTTTTCCAGAATATTGTACGTAAAGTACATGCCTCTGTTTTGATGAACCATACATCAAAATGTGCACATTTTACAGACATTTCCATTGTGAAATACTTACGGATGTGCTTTCATCTCTATATAATTCTTGGGAATGAAGCCGTCTTTTCCATTTAGCTCTGCCTTGTACCAGTTCTGATCGCACTCTTCATTTAATACCTGGTGATGACAAAACAAATACAGAAGATCACTCATTGTTATTGGCGCACGCCGTGTCAACAATGGAAACAACTTACATCAAGCAGGACTTTTATATTGGGCTTTTAAGCATCTAAACTAAATTTCCGGTGGCTTTGGATGGCGCTTGTACCACATGCAAGGTAACTGCTAGGCAAACATTTAAAAAAACCCAACCTAGAATAGAATATTATATATAGGCAAATATAATCAACATTGCAATAAAATAAGACTGCATATTAAGGGGTCAAAGTTATAGTGTGTGTGCCTCTATTACTGACAATGAGAGGGTGAATTGTGTCTTGTTTAGAAATATTCAAATCAGTAAGTTTGCAGTTCATCAGATCCACGTGTCCAGCCTCTTTATATTACAGAATAACAGCGGATGACCTTTGACAGAATGCATGCGGTCGTCTCTCTCGACTACACCAAAATAACTGACAGAGAGCTTTGTCACATGGTGCAGCGGCAACCAAACAGCTCAATATCTGTAAAACCAATTAGCCTCTGATGCCCCACCGGAGAAACAAAAGCCCCTCTGTCTTTGACCTTTTCAATACGAAATGTCACCGACATCATCATTTTAGACGATTACACGTTTTAGTAGAACTGTGTCATTATCAGAACATCCATGGTGAAATCACAGTGGCCATTGTCAGTTGACTCTTTGTGCCAGTCTAAAGGAGTTCACCAAAGGGCAGAGGTCTCAAACCCGGGCCGGGCAATGTTCCCCCTAATTTCTTTTGGATCTCTGTGAGCGGTATCAGATGTGCACACTGTTGTATCACACCTGTCCATAACTTCAGAAACCTGAGAACTGAGCTATTCCATTTTGTCATACTTTGTATAGGACTGGTTTCAAACGGAGCACAAAAAGGATTCCACAGTAATTCTTAACCTTACACAGATTAACCACCTGATTGTTGTAGAAACCTTTCATTATAAAATACTTTCATTTCTTTGACTTTCACTTTCTGTTTTAAAGCAGCTTGTTATGGCACAATGTTATCCTGCAAATTGACACGAAATTGTTGCCATATTTGTTGTGTATTGTCTTAAAAAAAAAACCAAAAAACTCTTAACGACCTTCTGTTCCCTTCATCAACACGAACTCGGTGCAACACATCCTGTATCCGATACGTTCGGCCATCAAAATAAGAGCACAGCAGTGAAACATGCACAGTTACGCCACACAATGCATTCACTCCACACTTTTCACGCCAAAAACTGGCTTGCTACTTTGGCATTGCACCATGTTTTCATAGACCAGCCCTTTCTCATTCGAAAATGAAGCCATCTCACTCAGTTTTACCTCTTGATCTTCTGTGTGCACATTTTCCGACAGCCAGTCCACCTTAAAAGAATGGCTTGTTTTGCTTTGGTTTGATGAGTGGATGTTGCTGTTTATTTCGCTATAATATAATACGGGTTAGCAAACAGCATTTAGCTTCCTTAACTCACCATTAGTAATGGTGCAGCGAGCTAGCACCGCAAAACAGCAGCATCTACCACGTAACGCACTGTTAATTAATTTGTTGGCTGCCTAAGTAAATACTACCAACCGGATCTCATCATTGGCCAGACGGTGTTCATCGTTGATCGGTCATCGGTATGTTGTTACCGCTTGTTGCTCAAAAAGAGGCTATGCAAAATGGTACAGAATAAATTGTTGTGTGTTGATTCTATTTTGAGCTCAGTTTACATTTTATTTTGCTGCGCAGAAAGACTTTGCAGGGCACTGAGATGACAATTGCGCACGCGGGTGGCTTAAAAGGAACATTGGCCCCAGGTCTTTTGTGGCCCACCGGGACATATTTTGTGGCCCCCTACTTGACAGCAAAGATCAGTGTAAGTACGGCCCAAAGGCACTTGCATGGAGGGAAAATTACTACAATGGGGAATAATAAAACTACTACGTTAACTCTAAACGTACTAAACACGTACTAACTTCAGAAACTTTTCACAAAAAAAGAGCCGCAATGCATACTGGAAGCCGGCATCACTCCCAATACTTGATGTGGCCCACATTCACCCAGACTCTACCTCCAGCCACCCCCAGTTAAATTAAATTTGAGGCCCCGGACTAGGTAGTCACAAACATTTTGCTGTACGATAACTGTTCTAAAAATTGTCAATAATCAATTAACGATAGCATTTTTTGAGACAATCTTTTCATTCCTGAATGAAAATGATTTAAATCACCACTGTCCGTCAGATGAGCTTGTAACTGGTATTTGCGGTGTGAAGCGTGAACGATGCTAATGCATCAAGGAGCCAGTGTTTGCTCTGCCAGCTTGCTCATACACTCCAAACCTCCAGCTGCTCCAACTGGCTGTGAACCTCCAAAAAACATTATCCTGGCGGTGCAGACCTTAAAGGCAGTGATTGGCCGGCTTTAAGGACATTTCCTGTGTGTATACGATTTGTTCAGAGCGCGCACAGCCCACCTCCTCCTCCTGTTGACTTTGGATCAACATTTGCAATAGGTGACTGATGTAACACAATTACTTCCAGCTACACTCCCCATTTCTCTTTGACATTTTTTTGCAATAGTCAACACGTGTAGTTGACTCTGGAAAACTCTGTCCTAGCCACAAAGACACTGTGCTGTTTCTCCAAGTCAAGTAAAACAAGCCATGGCAGGAGCGAAAAGACAAGTTTATTGAAAATTGTGATATTTTCCTGACTCATGTCATTCTTTGTGTCGGTGGATGACATTTAGAAACATCTCACCTAATTCAGAAATAGAAAGCACAGCTTTACGTATGGAGGCAGCAGGTGTGACAATACGTGGGTAAAACTGTTGCTCACAGTTAGTTATCTTAAAAAGGTGTAAATGTTCTACTGTGAGGAGAAAAAGACAACATGTGGTCACGTGGTTATTTAATCAGCTTTACTGCTATTAAACTCGATGTATTGAGTTAATTTAGAATGTCTGTAAGCTCACCGATGGGCTACTATATACTGTATTTGATTAAATGCTCTTATGTCAAATCACTATTAACATTGAGATAAAAACATTTTACACCTTTACAAAGAGAAAATTACAACTTTGAGCAGCCGAAATTTTTACTGAGATA
Organism: Oostethus manadensis; assembly: GCA_024372805.1. Lineage (NCBI taxonomy): Eukaryota > Metazoa > Chordata > Actinopteri > Syngnathiformes > Syngnathidae > Oostethus > Oostethus manadensis. The sequence goes on from QODF01000055.1 coordinate 1,208,652, forward strand.
AAATCACGTTAACCCTTTGAGCAGAATTTCACAATGATGAATGATTAGAAATTCAGAAGATGAGACTCATGCCTTGTGCACACGTAGCAGGGTATTTTTTAAAACGCATATTTCTCCCTCTCCGTTTGCGAAAGAAATTGTGTCCACACGACCTTGATTTAAATAAAAAAACGCATCCTCACGTAACCGGATAAATGCATTGGGAAAGCATGCCAAACTTGTAGGCGGCAACAGTTACTAAAATTTTATCCAATGAGAATCATCCTCCGCCATCTCGTTACTTCCGCAAACATAAAATATGGCACCCGGCTCGTTGTTGTGGACTGACAAGGAGGTAGGATTATTTATAAACGTTGAAAACAAAGTTAACTAGACGCAAGAAAACATCTTCAGTTCTGAGGGCACCCATGTTGTTTCTCATGTAAATACGGTTCGGGTTTGTGACGTCACCGCTGTAAGTGACGTTTGGAAACGCAAACCTCCCGTTATTTGCGTCCATACGCAAACGTATAACTGGAGTTTTCACCAGATCCACACTTTGCCCGAAGGTTTAGAAAACCTGCGTTATCAGTGCCGTATATCGGCGGACACATGTGGATGATAGGCAAAAACGTGGAAAAAAACCTTTGTTTTATGAAATACCCGCCTGTGTGTGGACGGGGTCTCAAAGAGGAAAGCATGTTTTTTTTGTTTTGTTTGTTTTTGCTACGGTAGGCCCAATAGCCCCTTTTCCACCACATGACTATTTTCAGAGTTGCATCCAAAATCTACCAAGGTAAAAATGAGATTCCCCTTCTCGGGCAAAAAATTCCTCCTAGGCACTAGATAATTTTTGGACAGCCCCTCGAACTACTGAGGGGCGGGAAGGGCTGATGAATGACTGACTGGTTTTGTAGACTGGTGACTGTTTTAATTGCAGTTTGGGTGTTTCCAATCACACTAAACAATCAATGATTCATCGATTGTCCAATTAAATCGGCAACTATTTTGGAATTCTGTTAATTATTTTTAAAATAAAAAAAAAATGTAAACATCATCTAGTTTGCGCCTCTCAAATTATTTCCTTAATTATCAATGAAAGTAGAACTATTATTATTATTATTGTTATTATTATTATTATTATTCAGAGAACCAACCCACTAACACTGTGTTTGGTGCTTATTGATTTGGTCCTTCTCGGTGTGACAAAGTGAATGAGTTTTGATTCTCGAGAATCAGAACTCACATAATTTAGTTATCTTATTTTTCAATAAAATGTACCCGATTTGCATCAATACGGTTTCATTTAACGCAAACGCAAAAGTAGTTTAGTTTCACTTGGATTTACTCAGTAACAGGTGTAAACACAATCATTTGTCACATGAGGATTACCTGTGTGGTGCAGTTCACTCGGGACTGTTTGGGGGAGGAGTTGGGCAGTAGGATTTATTAAGTAGGAGGTGTAAGTATGTTAATTATTTGTCACAAGACACCTTTACGAATGTTTGTGGAGGAGCCGTCATGTATTTCTTGGTTTTATAGTGCGGCTAATGTAATCACGTACATCAGGCCATACCATGTCCTGGGGTTTTCGCAGATTTCTGGTGAGGGAGGGGAAATAACTGTATAATAATCGGATTTTCTATAATAACTGTCTTCATATGGTCCTTGGTGTAATGTAATGCAGCACTGTTGATATCCGGTTTGTGGAGTTTTAGCGTCAACTTACAAGGCCTCAGTGCAGAAATTTCATCAGGCTTATTTAAATAAACTCCCTGACTTTTTGTGCTGGTAGCACATACCACATAGGGCCACAGGAGCCTTTTGGCTGCAGGAACTACAGTTAATTTTGGTTAAAAGTTGACTGTAGTCGCTGGTCTTTTTTCCTTAATCACTTTTTTCTCTGCCTTGTCTTTCCCACCCTCATAAAAATTGATATTTTCCCTCTCACCAAGCCATGACAGCCATCCCATTGGCTGAGTGACTTGCAAGTGGCCTGGGTCTTTTTGCTCCAATGAGCTTGCCAAATGCCAGCTGTCACCAGCCTTTCCCAGCTGCTGTCCCTGCATGAAACCAGCAATTGGGAGAAGGGACAGCAATGCACGCTTTAAAACACTAGTATCAAAAGTATGAATCCAACCCAAACCTTATATGGGGTTGTACTTTTTTGATCAATTATTTACATGCTCTTCTTCTGTCACATCTAGCATTTAAACAACTATGTATTGGTAAATCCCAACTTGATAATTAAGGACACAAATTTGAGGTTCTATTACATGCTGGCATCAGTCATGAACATATGACGTGTGACTTGGGTTGATCTCCTGACAAAAGGAATCAGGGTCACTACCTGGCTAGAGGCTGTTCTAGCAATGTTGGAGTGGTAGGAAGAGTCCATGAAGACAGACAAAGGAAGAACAGAAAACCTAATAGAACAACGGTATCCACTTGAACTGTGGTGTTTGCCATTTGTAACATTAACAAATGGAGTATCAATACAATTTTTTGGTATTTTTTTTCTAAAGTGCCATAGGTGTCAATTAAAAAAAAGTGTCATGTCTTCTCCAGCCACATTCAAACCTACTTCCTGGTAAGCATCAACAGAAGAGCAACGACAAAGCATTTCTCTGTCAAAAATACAGCGCTGATAAATTGACACTAACAATTGGCATTCAAAGTGGCTAGGTAAGTACAGTATGTATTTTCTCAGTGGGTACATAGCAGACAAAGAATTCATTCCAATTTTCGGACACTGAAACAGTGGCATTGTTTTTGCTGCGTTGGAGCTCAAGGTCCAAAACTGCTTAACTGAAACAAGAGCTGCAAAGCTTCAACTTGTCCGATATTATTCCACTCCAATCCAGGGGATGGCAGTAATGGTATTACAGAGCTCATGCAGCACAGTTCTAGCTGATGGTTCTGGTGAGTCACTGTCCCACTTGGCCTAATTGAAAATGGAATGTAAAGGCAAAAAAGCTTAAGTAAATATTCCAATCTTCACCTAGTCTGCACCCATATTTGATGGGATACTTTATTGCCACTCGACAAAGAAGCTGTGTTGAATTTATAAAATGTACCGTATTTTTGGGACTATAAGTCAGTCAGTTTTCATAGTTTAGTCCTGTGACTTAGTCAAGTGCAACTTATACCACAATTATAATAATTGCCTATAATTTAAAGTGGGGTGGTGGGTTTTTTGGATGACACCTACTGGACGGAATAATTAATTTAGTTGCGCTTGTGACGTAGATTGAGACACAAATTCAATGATAATGGATGCTTTGTGTTCCGTAAAACTTTTCTTATACACGTCTGCCTTGGAGAATCTCTGTAAGTAATGCGTAGTTACAACTATATCATGCTACCTGTTACTTCAGCTTTTGTAGTTTTACTTTGTCTCCTTGTTAATATAAACATTTGCAACTCCTTCTTGCTTCCTCATCTTCTCTTGTGAATTTAATGTTGTTAGGAGTATTGCCATGACAGTGTTAAAAAAAATCTTGTTCTGATGATAGTAGGTTGATCATAAATACCACTAAATGCGTCTTTCTCCTTGAACATGTTTTGACTGATGCAACTTATAGTCTGGATGGAAAGTGGCAATCCCAAAAACAGAAAGCATTGTATACAAAATGAGCAGCTACTGAATAGCACTCATGTGCACTGAACCATTAGTTAGTTATGTTGAGCAGTATGTCACGCATTTGTTTTGGTTAAGTTTGGTTCCAATCACATAAAACCCACTGTAATTGGTTGGAGTTTTAATTGCCTTAAAAGGTCTATCTAGTGTCCCTCAGAAGTGACCAGCAAAAGCAGAACTAAATTTCTGCTTGGCAGGCAGTATTCATACCATACAGAAATGGGACACCACAGCAATATGTCTAGAACTGACTTCTGTCTTTGTTCCAAGGCACATCATTGGATAATTTGTATCCCTCCCCCCCTTTTTTGTCTTTTTAAGCTGATTGAGCCACAATAGATCTAAGTTTCTATTTGAGAGGCTAAGGTCCATACCAGGGATAATCTCCTTCACAGCTGCCACTGCATACCCGGTTCGCTCATATTAGATTATTATAGCACTTCCATCTGCAAAACCAGTAGATCGCTTGTGTGTTATTCAATAACTATCACTGATAGAAGTGCTTTCTCCTTGTCTCCCCATTTGTCAAAAACAATGTGGGAAAACTAACCAGGCACCTCATATAACTTGATCAAACTTTAAATGTCTGCTGTTTATTAGAATTAAACAATACTAGGAACATAAAATTGTAGGGACAATATTAACATCAGAACAAAGCAATAAAAATTTGAGGCTTTGATTGATTTAGACACAATAAAACTAAAGCCATAAGAAGATTAAAGTAAAATCTTTCATCATGGTTTCCTTCACAATTAGAACATATTGTAATAGAAGCTCTTGGGGAACAGAATAAACAATGTCAAACAGTCCACTGCACATAGGGTAGATGGGATGTACGGAAAAAAAAACACTAACAGATGACGAAGAGAGTGAGGTAAGGAAGATAGACATGGTAAACAAGATGCTAAACACACTACGTCTGGCACAGTCCACATGGGATTGAAATAAATCAAGAGCGCGGATTACTCTGGAGTGTGAGATAATCTGAGCGTGAGGCAACTCAGTCATTAGAGAAAGACAGATTTTGATTCACTGGAGTCTCTCAGAGTTAGGAGGAAACTTCTATTTACACCAGACAGGTTGCATAAAATGCTAGTTATTAAAAATCAGACCACATAGAAATATCAGTTAAACATGGCATTTTCAAGATGTAGATTCCGATTAAGGGCCGCACGGTGGGGGTAGCACATTTGCCTCACAGTCAAGAGGTTCAGAGTTCGAATCTCCGTTGGGCATCTCTGTGTGGAGTTTGCATGTTCTCCCCGTGCGTGCGTGGGTTTTTTCCGGATACTTCGGTTTCCACCCCCATTCCAAAAACATGCATGTTAGGTTAATTGGCCACTCTAAATTGTCCATCGGTATGAATGTGAGTATGAATGTTTGGTTGTCTATATGTGTCCTGCGATTGACTGGTGACCCTCCAGGGTGTACCCCGCCTCCAGCCCAAAGTCAGCTGGGATAGGCTCCAGCATACCCGCGACCCTAATGAGGATAAGCGGCACAGAAAATGAATGAATGAATGAGATTCCGATTAAGAAGAGGTAGTAACACAAAGCTAAAACTTTCAAATCGCACTAAAGTGTAGACCGGGTCACAACCGGGTACAGAAACTTTCAGGGTAATTGATAAATATACTTTAAAAAAACATTTATAAGTAACTACATCCGACTTCATGTAAACACATATCAATTTGAAAATATGGACCATTGTTTCAGTCAAGAATATACAGCTAGAAAATGCCACAATTTTTGCATGGTTGTTGTTTTCATTCATTGCGTTTCGGCGAGCATCAAACGCACCGTAGTTGTGCGTGTGTACCAACTTTCTCTTATATTGCACAGACCGACTACTATACAGTGGAACCTCAAGATACGAAATTCATTCGGTCTGGAGGGGCTTTCCCACCTTGGAATGTTTGTATTATGAGACAAGATTTCCATATAAATGGCGTAATTCCTTCCAGCTCCCTCGAAAACAGTTGTGTAAAGTGTAAATATTGTAATCACCCAAGAGAAATAAGTTTATTAATAACAACATAATCATTTACATGTGCATGCATGTTAAACAAACAATGATAAAAAATTATAAAAGTAATGAAAAATAGTAAATATAGTTATGAATAATGACAATTTACCTTTTGGGACGAATGAGGAAAGCTTCATGGTGGAGGATGAGGAGGCGAAGTTTACAGATTGTAACTTAATTTAAATGAATACACTACATTACATACCAAACGTAACAATATGATTTTCACAATGGAAGGGAGCTTTTCGGTACACTGAGCAAAGGGACGCCGTGATTGGCCATTTTTAGGAGGAAGAGAATAATGAGAGATAACCAATGGCAGGGCAGCTTCTTCTTGATCGAATTTACGGCGGTTGGAATCCATTACTTTAGTGCATTACCGCCCTAGGGGAGGACAGTGTGTATGGCGATGCAGTACATTCAAAATTCTGAGTGGCACTTTACATTTTAATTTTTTGAATATTTTTTTGTTAAATGTGACGGAAATACAGTGGTGTGAAAAACTATTTGCCCCCTTCCTGACTTTTTATTCTTTTGCATGTTTGTCACACTTAAATGTTTGATCATCAAACACAATTTAATATTAGTCAAGATAACATTAGTTAAGATAACACAAGTAAACACAAAATGCAGTTTTTAAATGAATGTTTTTATTATTTAGGGAAAAACAAGTCCAAACCCACATAGCCCTGTGTGAAAAAGTAATGCCCCTGCACCTAATAACTGGTTGGGCACCCTTAGCAGCAATAACTGCAATCAAACGTTTGCAATAACTTGCAACAAGTCTTTTACAGCACTCTGAAGGAATTTAGGCCCACTCATCTTTGCAGAATTGTTGTAATTCAGCTTTATTTGAGGGTTTTCTAGCATGAACCACCTTTTTAAGGTCGTGCCACAGCATCTCAATGGGATTCAGGTCAGGACTATGACTAGGCCACTCCAAAGTCTTCATTTTGTTTTTCTTCAGCCATTCAGAGGTGGATTTGCTGGTGTGTTTTGGGTCATTGTCCTGCTGCAGCACCCAAGATCGCTTTAGCTTGAGTTGACCAACAGATGGCCGGACATCACACAGGGCCATTCTGATTTGGAGTTTTTTCCCTCCCTTAATAACGTAAACCTTAATTTAAAAACTGCATTTTGTGTTCAATTATGTTATCTTTGACTAATAGTTAACTATTTTGTATGAGCAGAGACAATTAGGTGTGATAAAAATGCAAAATAATAAATAGTCAGGACAAATAGTTTTTCACACCACTGTATCTTCAAAGCCCAATTAATTTTATGCATTTTTCATATGAGGTTTTCGTAAGTCAAGGTTCCTCTGTACTGTATTTTTCCTTTGACCTCATATTTGGTCCAAAATGTTGATACTTTGTGGAAATGCATGCTATTGAGTGCTAATGAACATGCAGTATATACATGTTTGGTGCACAACCTCAAACTAATCCATGCTAGCACACTGCCTGTTATCAAACACACATCTAACTCTGATAATCTAAATCCAGCCTCTTACTGGTAGACGGTGGGTTTGTATTAATTTTGTGTTTTTAATTTGATGTTTTCTTTTCTTAGTTATTCACAATACCTAATAAGTTAATACCCACATACAAATGATGCAAAAAGGTATGACAAACTAATGACTCAATCTTTATCTCATATTCAACTCCTGAAAAGGAGTAGAATGAATGTGACAATGATAAACTTCATTTTTACTGTAATAGATGCAAAGTAGACTTAAGACTGTTGAAAAGGGAGTGAGTGGATTGATCTGCAGATTACCAAAGACAATATTCCAAGGATAAAAATATATTGTGTTGCAATTTGGTTTTGACTATAGAGATGTTCAGACCACTCCACATAAAAACAGTGAAAAGCTGTTGAGTTGTTAGTTATAGCACCTCTGGATTTGATGTGCTGTAATTAGTGTAAAAATCCACATAAACAAAAACAAAAAAGTCAAGCAAATGACTATGACCTGTTTTACTCCCAGCAGGGAAGCTGCAGACTGATGTGAAAAAGGGGGGTCATGATCTCACTGTCTCAGACTGAGGATGATTACACTGCTTCCACTAAATGAAAGCCTTTAATAAAATAATAATTCCTGAGGCCAGGACCACATGGGGAGCATCCCTTATAGAGTCGACATACTACAGAATCAAAACCCAAATTGCAACTCTGCTGCCAGCGCAGTGTTGTCACTGATCCTTCACAGTTCTTTCAACTATTCTACACAGATGAACACAGAACAACTTCCAAGCTCTCTAATATGCCTCCATGTATAATCAAGTTTTCTCACAAGAAAGGCCAAAGAAACAAAGATCGTGGAGTTCATTGTTTAGATGTTGGTGAAATCTCACAATATACAGCATGCTAGCTAGATCTGTGGAGACTTTACATGCCTCTAGGTTTTTGCGCCTCCGGGCCATATTTTCTTCAAATGAATTTGTCATATTATGAAAGGGGTATTCATTTTTCGAGTTTCTGCTGCATAAATAAGAAACATCCATGTCCTGGTTTGTATTCTTATACAGAATCTTACTTTTATCCACATCAGGTATCGTCTAACAATATAATACATCATTACTAGGTACTTGTTAATGAGGGCTTGTGAGAAAAATGTATATTGTGAACACATTGGCTAAATAGTGTGTTATTTCTGACTTATGTTTTGCTTTGGAGCGTGGGATCTACAGCTAACCAGAGAGTTAAAAGTCACGAGTGAGAATGATTGTGTTCTCGGTTTAAATACAGATGTCTCTTTTTGGCACACATCAGCAGGAAGTGATGTGGAGATGAGGAGGAGTCCTAATTACAGCTCTCTGACTCAGCACTCAGTCAAATAGAGGAAGAGCAGAAAGAAAAAGGGGCGGAGGGAGCCAGTGGAGAAGAGTGTCTGAAAAATTATCAACGCCAAAGAAATAAGGAAAAGAGAGGATCAGTTAAAAAAAAAAAAAAATCAGACTCCTTGTGATCCGCTTAAGAAAACTCCTCAAGGGTAAAACAACTGTGCAAAACTAGGGCGTCTCTTTTACAGAGCAGTCAAACAAGCCACTGTATGTTGCTTTATGCTGTGAGTATTGCCATGCATGTGTGCTGGCTCTCTTGCTAAAAATTATTCTGCGTTACCCGAATCAATCCCCCAAACTTTTTTTTTTTTTTTAAATTCCCTTGTTGCACAGCTTTTTAGTTCCAATAGAACCCACATCTAAAATCCATGTGTGGTATTATTTAAATATCATGTTTCACCAGAAAAAAAGGAAGCAGTGAGAGAACAAACAAATGTCAACATCAATAAACCACATAAATCAGTCATGTGAAATGTTGTCATTTCAGAATAATCAAAGTTACTTTGAAGCGGTTTTGGCAAGTAAAACACTAATGATTTGAATTTGTGCAAGAGCTGTCTTTTTTTGTTGTGATATTTAACATGGAGCACAGATAGCTATATTTGAAAAAAATCCCAAATGATAGACAAAGTTAATGAAGTATGTACAGTCCAGTTTTCATACAAGATTTGTTCGTACTGTTATGTGAAATTAAGTGCCCAAATAAAGCACTCAATTTTTTTTTTTTAATATATAGAGCGCGCTCCTCCCTGAGTCACCACCTTATCGTGGTGGAGGAGTTTGCGCGTCCCAATGATCCTAGGAGCTAAGTTGTCGGGGGCTGTAATGCCCCTGGTAGGGTCACCCATGACAAACAGGTCCTAGGGGAGAGACCAGACAAAGAGTGGCTCAATAGACCCCAATAATGCACAATAACAATGGACATCGTTTTCCCTCGCCCGAACGCGAGACACCGGGGCCCCCCTCTGGAGCCAGGCGCGGAGGCAGGGCACAAGGGCCAGCGTATGGTGGCCGGGCCTGCACCCATGGGGCCCAGTTCGGCACAGCCCAAAAAGGTAACGTGGGTCCCTCCTCCCATGAGCTCACCACTCGTGGGAGCGGCCAAAGGGGTCGGGTGCATAAGAGAGCTGGGTGGCGGTTCGATCCTCGGCTACAGAACCTAGTTGTTGGTACGTAGAATGTCACCTCTCTGGCCTGAGCCTGAGCTGGTGCGTGAGGTGGAGAAATTCCGGCTAGATATAGTCGAACTCACCTCAACGCACAGCAAGGGCTCTGGAACCAGTCCTCTTGAGAGGAGCTGGACGTCATTCCACTCTGGTATTCTTGTTGCCCCCCGGCTCCAAGCCTGCACGTTGGAGTTTAACCCAGTAAACGAGAGGGTAGTTTCCCTACGCCTTCGGGGGGAGGGGTCCTAAATGTTGTTTGTGCTTATGCACCAAACAGCAGTCCAGAATACCCGCCCTTTTTGGAGTCCTTAGAGGAAGTACTAGAGAGTGCTCCCTCGGGGGATTCCCTTGTTCTGCTGGGTGACTTCAACGCTAATGTTGGCGACTGATACCTGGAGAGGTGTGATTGGGAGGAACGGCCTGAGCGGTGTCTTGTTATTGGACTTCTGTGCTCGTCACGGATTGTCTATAACGAACACCATGTTCAAGCATAAGGGTGTCCACATGTGCACTTGGCACCAGGACACCCTGCCCTGCAGTTCGATGATTGACTTTGTGGTTGTGTCGTTGGCTTTATCGAGCAGTGACCTTCAACTCTCACTGGATCGGTTCACAGCTGAGTGTGAAGCGGCTGGGATGAGAATCAGCACCTTCAAGTCCGAGTCCATGGTTCTCGCCCGGAAAACGGTGGAGTGCCATCTCCGGGTCGGGGATGAGGTCCTGCCTCAAGTGGAGGATTTTAATTACTTTGGCGTGTTGTTCACGAGTGATTGAAGGATGGAACGTGAGATGGACAGGCGGATTGGTGCGGCATCTGCAGTGATGCGGACTCTGCAACAGTCTGTCGTGGTAAAAAGAGAGCTGAGCCAACAGGCAAAGCTCTCAATTTACCGGTCGATCTATGTTCCTACCCTCACCTATGGTCATGAGCTTTGGGTAGTGACCGAAAGGACAAGATCGCGGGTACAAGCGGCCGAAATGAGTTTTCTCCGCAGGGTGGCTGGGCTCTCCCTTAGAGAGAGGGTGAGAAGCACTGTCATCCGGGAGAGACTCGGAGTAGAACCGCTGCTCCTCCGCATTGAGAGGAGCCAGATGAGGTGGCTCGGGCATCTGGTTAGGATGCCTCCCAAACGCCTTCCTGGGGAGGTGTTCATGGCACGTCCAACCGGTAGGAGGCCTCAGGGAAGACCTAGGACACGTGGGAGAGACTATGTCTCTCAGCTGGCCTGGGAACGCCGCGGCATCCGCTGGGAAGAGCTAGACGAAGTGGCCGGGGAGAGGGAAGTCTGGGCTTCCCTTCTTAGGTTGCTGCCCCCGTGACCCGACCTCGGATAAGCGGAAGAAAATGGATGGATATAGAGTGCGACTGCTAAATGATCTGCCACAGGGCCAAATAAACTTGCGAGGATGTTTGGGAAGTCTGCACCAACAATAAGCTCCATCCATTTGTCATTTATAATTATTTTGCCTTGTTTTGTGCATGTAAAACTACAATTATTATATATAAAATGTATGTCTCCTTCCAAACACTGTGGATGCAAACAACTCTTAAACTGTACCAACATAAAGGGAAAACACTGGGTTTACAGCTGAATGATCGCCTGTGACTGCCTCTCCTGAAGATACTTTACTTCTCCTTCAAGGTGAGTAAAGGATAGATGAGGAAGGGATAAATCCAAGGTGGCAAGCTTCAGCTTCCAAGTTGCAGCAGGTGTGCTGACATATTAAACCTTGGCCAATTGAGCGGCTATTGGGCCTGAGAGGCTACTTGGAGTTTTGGCTACGTAAATCAGACTTCCAGGCCTGTGGCTATATGTTGAATTGCAGCAGATGTTACAAATACAACTACAAACTGGAACAAAAGGGGAAAAACGACAGATGGTTCATGCAAACACACTTTCCTCCATCACTATACTTGGGCAATATTTGTACTTTCCACATGTTTTGACACAGGCACTTTGAACAGCATCATGATGGCAACATTGTCAGGGTGAGATAAAAGCAGAAAATGCCCGTGGACATCAATTTGTCCCAATTTTCATTTTTTGCATTAAGCTCTAATTATCTTCAAAATAAACCATGAACCACATCTTCATCAGGCATAACTGAGAGAAACACGGTTATGCAGTGCTTGCATTCTGTACTTCAAACTAAACCAACTAGATCAAAGGCTTAAAATGTAATTACCATGGCACATAACACAAAAGAATTTGAAACCAGTCCTAACATACAGTATATAGGGAAACTGTCTATATACAGACTAGCCTACCTATTACCCAAAAAGACAACTTTGAATGCTTGTTTCAGTGATAATGTAGTACACTTTACATGGACACTTTTGTTGACTTCTCATTCAATAAAGTCAATAAAGTGGAATGGGATGGTCAAATAGTTTAGACCCCAAACTTCTTGGCTAAACGGTACATACAGTATGTAATTGAGGTTTTGGCAGGTTAAATAGTCTTCAGTGAGTCAAAAGTGAGTTTACAGCCCTGGCAGCAATGGCATTTGCGCCGAGGTAGAGCAAAATCATATGTGGAGACAGGGGAAGCATCCTAAAGTACAGTCAAGGAACCTCCCAACTCTTAAAGCAATCTTCTCCAAAAACTTGTACCTAATAATTAGGTAAGATCTGGAAACAATAGACTGAACCGAAGTATATAATTATGCTTAAAGGATAACAGCACTTTGAAATTTGCTCATCATGCACAATCCTTATGTGAAACATGATCACACGTCTCTCTTTTCTGTGCATTCTAAAATATATAAAAACAGATATAAAGAGACAGCTCATGAACGCATGTAATGGGACACACCTACGCTGCATACAAAGCCCTCTATTAAAACACCTTCAAAAACGGTTTATGGTTTCATATACACATTCTGTGACAGGTATATACATAATTACACAATATTTTAATGAGCTGTTAACGAATGTGTGGTTTTTGTATCTTTAGAACACACAGAAAGAGAAAGCAGTGTGTTCATGTCTTACATAAGGATCCTGGATGATGGGTAAAGTTCCTAAAAAGTGCAGTTTTTCTTTTCTTGTACCATCGTATAAAGATGTAGATACAAATGGCAGGTGACTTCCACAGTGTGCAGTTAAGATTTTCTTCTGTTCAACTGACTAAAATGACCAAAGAGAAGTTGGCTGCTTATGCAATCTCTCCATCCTATTTAACAATGAATGATTCAGTTCTGAGGCAAATGCACCCTGAACTTTTTATGTGTATTTTTTCCCCCCTTCAGTCTATAGCAACATCCTAAAACTCTTTGGGAGTGTAACTCTCGGTGAGCACGAGATGTACTGCACGATGAACAACAAGTCAGGGATTTATTGACCACTCAGCTCTCCATTTATAGCCCAAAACTCCACGGATACTCAAAGCTGATTTTAACAGTTAAGTAAAAGCATGGATGTGAACCTTTCTTTCAAACTCAAGTCTTTTGAACTTCTCTTTGGGTGTCAAAAGTCTGTGCTTAAACATTTTTCATCGACCCATCAATAGATTTGAAGGAATCAAACTGGCTTAAAAGGCTTACAGTCTTAATACAACAAAGGTGTTTTACAGCAAAAATTTAATAAGCTAGACCAAACTGTAAAAAAAAACAACGTTTAGCTGAGAGCACGTGACTTCTTCAGTCTTCGTATGTATTGCTCTGAGTCATCAGTGCAACTGTGTGCTACAAGCAAAGTGTTGCTGGAGTTTGCTGTGGAGGCGCAGGAAATTGCAAGGGGGTTGGACGACAAACAGGATGCGATACTATTAGGGCGCATACATTGTGTGAATGTTGGGTAAGAGACAGAACAGAGTCTAAACCCCATTTGGCTTAGATGCTGGGAAAGAATGGGGGGATGCAGATCAAGAGCCAGTTTCAAATCATTCTTAAAGAAACATTCCCAGGCTTTAATAATTCTGAAAAGCAGCCATTTAAATCACAAACAATGGCTAAGTCAATACTAATTATATATATTATATATATATGTAGAATAACTGCTAAACAATGAATGTTAAATATAATATATAAATATACAATTAAAAAGGAGGGTTTTAACCATTGTACATATGTATCCTTTGTTTATCACGGTTCTAGACCTGACCGTGACAAGTGAATTTTGCAAAGCAGGATTACTTTTTTTTTTTTAACAAATGGAGCATTTTCATACAGCATCGAAATTATGATTATGAACTCATACCCAATATAGTGAATGTAACCAAAGAAAATAAGCCATTAAAAACATAAAACTTTTTTGTGTTGAAATAAATGTGTTCTGAACTTCCCCTCCAAAAGAAAGAAAGAAATATATATTTTAGGATGACAAAGGAGAAAAGGGTAGCGGGGCTAGATGATGTCATTGTCTAATGGTAATTGTAATGGACGCTGTCGGTGAATAATCTTGTGGGAGAGACAAGTAAAAAACATGAAAAGCAAAGCAAATATGTTTAGAACTATAAATGAATAGGGGGGGTACTGAAGCTCGGTACCATCATGACACTAGTGCTGATGTAAATGATAGTAACCAAACCGAACATGACTCACCCTCCTCTGTGCTGCGCCAGCGTGACATTTGCGGTGACCTCATGTCGGCGATACGTGGGAAATTTCTCATACCCTTTCATATGATGCCCCGGTTTGTCTTTGTTTTAAGGGTTGTGTAAACCTCTTTTTCTTAGCCTCATGGTAATAAGGATACCCCTTCGCCAGACATGAACCCACAAAACCAAGGGCTAAGGGGTACAACTCTGCGATTGACTGGCGACCAGTCCAGGGTGTACCCCGCCTCTAGCCCAAAGCCAGCTGGGATAGGCTCCAACATACCCGCAACCCTAATGAGGATAAGCAGCATAGAAAATGAATGAATAAGGGGTACAACTGGGATTGATCCTAAATTTGTGGGTACGGACAGTCTAGCCAATGGCACACGAGCAAAAAAGTTGCCAGAGGGATTTAGTAAAAGACTGAAAAACATTTAGTTTTATTGGTGTAAATTCATTGAAATGCGGATGATCCTTCATGTAAATATCTTTACGCCATTTTCACATGCTGCAGTGTTAGTTGTTTGTATGTAGATGGAGGACACAAACTCAGCAATGTTGTTGACATTGTGCTCTAAGATCTGTTGACAGGAGACAATTCTGCCAGCAAGAAGGGCTGTTAATCTTCATTTATTTAAGGAGGAAATGAGAACAAGTGCTTGTGGCAGTCGCCAGACTCTAGACTGCTTGGCCTCAAAGTCTGCGTACACAAAAACACTAAAGACGGCAGCAGATGCAACGTTCAGAAAAACCGAGTGCCATTACATTCTAAATCTATTGAATCATTAGAGTACATTTTATTTTTTTCATTTACAAGCATTCAGTCTTAACAGACGTTGGCATTAGGAAGAGCCTGTCATATATACACATACACATATATATACACACACACATACATATACACACATATATATGTATGCACGGATAGTTTACTTCGTGAGTCATGAGAAGGCAAATGATGGAAGTGAATGTTGCAAAATGACTCAAGGCTGTAAATTAGAAGGGAGCCTGGTCCTGGTGGCCAGCTGTGTGAGACACAGTGACGCTGTGATTGCTTGCTAGAGGCAAGTTGTGGAACCTGATTACTAAATATCCTAGTGACATTGTACAATGTAGCCTTTCTTGATGTTACAAATGCCCACACAAACATCTCTCTGATAAAGAATCTTGGTTGGAGTTAACTTGACTATCTGTTACGTACAGGGGTTAAAATGCGGGTGCAAAAACTCTGATTGGAACGCTGATCTTTAGGTCACTTATAATCAGAACTCGATGATAGGTGATAAGTACAATATACCTTACATCTTAATATTATTGCTATGAATTTAAAAAAATACATGATGTGGTGTGACATTAAGCCTAAGATGAAGATGACAACAAAATGAACATTAATACAGTATTATTCCCTTAATACACTGAATATTTGACACTTTTGGCAAAACATATTTACAAATAAGATGTTTTATGTACTGCAATAAGAGGGTTTTCTCACAATTCCCAATTAATGCTAGTTGCACAGCTGCCATCTCCCAGAGACACTAAAAACAGTGTAAGCAGAGGACGTTAAAATAAGCAAGGCCAACACTCTCTCATGAGAGAGACCTTTTGTCCTTAGAGCGGAGCTGTTTAGCATTAGTATCAGCAGATGGCCTGGTTTGACTACATTTGCTTTGGCATTACTGGGAAGCAATTACTTCAACCGGTTGCCAAATTTGGGTAGCAGTGAGAACGTCTGAGAAAAACAGGCCACATACACGAATTAAGCTAGCACGACTCAAAGTGGATTTTTGCGTGCAAACAATCTTGTTTTTCACGGTGTACACCTGGCTGGTCCGCCCCTGCACATCCTCAAGGATTCAACCAGACTGATAGTTTAGCGGCGCTACGCGACGAGCCCAAAGCCCAAGCTGTCAACTTCAAAGTCCCGCACAGTTCTTTGAGGCGTCAGGGAGTAAGTGAGGTCTACTCCCACGGCCATTCCTGCTGGCATCTTTTACACTCACTCTCATCCGGGTCACGGCACCAATGTAACACGACTGGTCTGCCGCTGCACATGCCTTGGGCTTGAACCAGTGTCCAGTTGAGCAGTAAAAAGGAGTGGAATGAAGCGGAAGAGGGGAAATGGCATAAATAGGATGACAGAGAGAGAGGGTGGATTCAATCCAACAGAAGGAAGAACATCGTGCCTGCTTCAAAAAGCGAATTAGTCCTGTGGGGACAGCAGCCAACAAATGATTCAGATGAATTGTGGACGTGCCAGAGGCAGCATTAATGCCGTCTATTTTAGATTCATATTCTCTCTAGAAATAACCTGAAAAGTAATCTTAGGGCTGCAAAAACTCAGAGGGAGTGGGCTACTTTGATTTAAAAAAAATAATGTCTATCACTTGACCAACTATAGAAATTATAATAGGCAGTGTAACATTTATGGATGTTGTTGTCACACAGTCAGGAGATCTGGGTTCCAATCTCCATTGGCCATCTCCGTGTGGAGTTCGCATGTATTCCGGTTTCCTCCCACATTCCAAAAACATGCATGTTAGGTTAATTGGCAACTCTAAATTGTCCATTGGTATGAATGTGAGTGTGAAAGGTTGTTTGTCTGCCCTGCCATTGGCTGGTGACCAGTCCAGGGTGTACCTCGCCTCCCGTCCGAAAGTCAGCTGGGATAGGCTCCAGCATACCCGCGACCCTAATGAAGATCAGCGGTAAAGAAAATGGATGGATGTTAAAATCAGTTTTTCATTCATTTTGTTGCAGCAGCTCAGTATGTAACAAAAAGAACTTCTATAATACACGACGGTAGTTTTAATACAATGGAACCTTGAAAATTAATGGTTCACAATGTGACCTCAAATTTGAAGTTGAATAAGACAGTCACTACTTTTTTGTGTGTATACTAGAGCTGCAACTGTTAGTCGAATTGATAATTGACAACTATGTTATTCGATCAATTTATCATTAAAAATGTAATTACAGTCTGATTCAGCCTCTCAAACGCGAATGTTTTTCGTTTCCTTATTAATCTAAGAAAGCAGATCTAATATCTCTGTGTTTTAAGCAAAAACATACACACACACACACATATAGCTTTGACTTTGGAAAACAGTGATCAACACTTTTGCCTCTTTTTCTGATATGTTGTGTACCAAACCACTAGCTGTTGGTGTTTGGTGCATATTGATTTAGGACTGTCTACAGCCTGAGCAATTTTTCACTTAAGTGAAACAATAAGCTTCAGATTGACTAAGCACCAGTGCATACAAGAGGGTATTTGTGATGTGATAAGCCAAAAAGAAAGATGTAAAGACGAAGATGAATAATAATGACTTACACTTGTTATGCGCTTTATCAAAGACTCTCAAAGCGCTTACATCGAGGTCACCATTCTTCATTCACACCACACTTGGTGATGGTAAGCCACTATGTAGCCACAGCTGCCCTGGGGCAGACCGATGGAAAGCGAGGCTGCCAGTGTGCGCCATCAAAGCCTCCGACCACCACCGACACTCACACACACACACGCACGCACACACTAGGCAATGTGGTTGACGTGCCTTGCCTAAGGGCACAAGGAAAGTTTATTTCCTCCCACTGTGGCACCTGGTGTTCCTCTGAGGTCTCCCATCCGACTACTGACCAGGCCCTGCCCTGCTTAGCTTCTGAGATCTGACGGGATCAGGCTTTGACAGGCAGGTTTGGCCACTAGGCCAATAGGGTACTTCTATGTGACGGACAATTTGCTATTTTGAAGATTAAATAGAAAACCCCACAGCACGGACATAAATGTAAACGCAGCCACAACACCCCCCCCCTCCCCCCCCCCGATCTGAATTGCTTTGAACAGAGGGATTACGATGATAGTGTTTAAATCCAAAGAACACCACAGTAGAAAATTGCAGCATGTACTGTATCTCGGCCATCTCACCAAGGTTGCAGACAGACATGTTGAGGCAACAAAAAAGCGTGGCGCCTGAAATAAGCAACTTTTGTATGCCATTTCACGGTGAACAAAAAGCAAATCTATTTGAATTCCAGCAGGATTATGTATGAATGAACGCTCCTAAAGTTGTACAATTCAAAAACCAGACACAATGAAATGTCATCACCCATCATGAGTAGGCCCTGCAGAATCTCAGAAGACCACGGTATGCCTCACTAAAGCTCAGTTCCGATTTTTCTTAGTTTTGTGGCTTTATTGCAGCATTTTTTTACCCAGGGAAGCCTGGCCTCAACAAGAATGTGAGACATACACAGGAATTGACATGAATTAAGTAAAATCACATTCAAAACATGGGGCCCGGTCAGGCACAGCCCGAAAATGTAACCTGGTTCCCCCCTTCCATAAGGTCAACCACTCGTGGGAGTGGCCAAAGGGGTCGGGTGCTAAGTGAGTTGGGTGGCGGCTGGAGGCAGAGGCCTTGGCGGTCCGATCCTCGGCTACAGAAGCTAGTTGTCGGTACGTGGAATGTCACCTCTCTGGCGGAGAAGGAGCCTGAGCTGGTGCGTGAGGTGGAGAAATTACGGCTAGATATAGTCGAACTCACCTCAACGCACAGCAAGGCCTCTGGAACCAGTCCTCTTGAGAGGAGCTGGACTTCATTCCACTCTGGTGTTGCCGGGAATGAGAGGCGACGGGCAGGGGTGGCAATTCTTGTTGCCCCCCGCCTCCAAGCCTGCACATTGGGAGTTTAACCCAGTAAATGTGAGGGTAGTTTTCCTACACTTTTGAGGGGGAACGGGTCCTGACTGTTGTTTGCGCTTATGCGCCAAACCACAGTTCAGAATACCCGCCCTTTTTGGAGTCCTTAGAGGAAGTACTAGAGAGTGCTCCCTTGGGGATTCCCTTGTTCTGCTGGGTGACTTCAGTGCTCATGTTGGCAGCAACCGTGATACCTGGAAAGGTCTGATTGGGAGGAACGGCCCCCCTTAACTTTACCCAAACGGTGTTTTGTTATTGGACTTCTGTGCTCGTCACGGATTGTCTATAAAACACCATGTTCAAGCATAAGGCTGTCCACATGTGCACTTGGCACCAGGACACCCTGGGCCGCAGTTCGATGATTGACTTTGTGGTTTTGTCGTCGGACTTGCGACCACATGTTTTGGACACTCAGGTGAGGAGAGGGGCGGAGCTGTCAACTGATCACCACCTGGTGGTGAGTTGGTTCCGATGGTGAGGGAGGATGCCGGTCAGACATGGCAGACCCAAACGCATTGTGAGGGTCTGCTGGGAACGCCTGGCAGAGTCCCCTGTCAGAAGGAGTTTCAACTCCCACCTCCGGGAGAGCTTTGACCATATTCCGAGGGAGGCAGTGGACATAGAGTCCGAGTGGGCGATGTTTCGTGCCTCCAGTGTCGATGCGGCTGATCGGAGCTGTGGCCGTAAGGTGGTCGGTGCCCGTCGTGGCGGTAATCCCAGAACCCGTTGGTGGACACCAGCGGTGAGGGATGCCGTCAAGGGGGAAAAAAAGAGTCCTATCAGGCCGTTTTGGCCCTTGGGACTTTAGGGGCAGCTGACAGGTACCGGCGGGCCAAGCGGTCTGCGGCTGTGGCAGTCACTGAGGCAAAAACTCGGACATGGGAGGAGTTCGGACAGCCCATGGAAAATGATTTCCGGATGGCTTCAAAAAGATTCTGGTCCACCATCCGCCATCTCAGGACGCCATCACACTCCTCAGCCTTCCCGGTAAGGTCTATTCAGGGGTTCTGGAGAGGAGGATCTGCCAGGTAGTCGAATCTCAGATTAAAGAGGAGCAGTGTGGTTTTCGTCCTGGTCGTGGAACTGCAGACCAGCTCTATACTCTCGGCAGGGTCCTTGAGGGTGCATGGGAGTTTGCCCAAAAAGTCTACATGTGTTTTGTGGACTTGAAGAAGACATTCGACCGTGTTCCTGGGGGAATACTGTGGGGAGTGCTCCGGGAAGATGGGGTATCGGACCACCTAATCCAGGCGGTTCGTTCCCTGTATGACTGGTGTCAGAGTTGGGTTCGCATTGCCGGCAATAAGTCGGACCCGTTTTCGGTGAGGGTTGGACTCCGCCAGTGCTGCCCTTAGTCACTGATTCTGTTCATTACTTTCATGGACAGAATTTCTAGGCACAGCCAGAGCCTTGAGGGGTTTCAGTTTTGCCTCAGGATTCGGTCTCTGCTTTTTGCAGATGATGTGGTTCTATTGGCTTTATCGAGCAGTGACCTTCAACTCTCAGTGGATCGGTTCGCAGCTGGGTGTGAAGCGGCTGGGATGAGAATCAGCACTTCCAAATCAGGGTCCATGGTTCTCGCCCGAAAAAGAGAGGAGTGCCATCTCCGGGCCCGGGCATCTGGTTAGGATGCCTCCCGGACGCCTCCCTGGGGAGGTGTTCAGGGCATGTCCAACCGGTAGGCGGCCTCGGGGAAGACCCAGGACACGCTGGGGAGACAACTGTATGTCTCTCAGCTGGCCTGGGAACGCCTCGGCATCTGCCGGGAAGAGCTGGACGAAGTGGCCAAGGACAGGGACGTCTGGGCTTCCCTGCTTAGGCTGCTGCTGCCCCCGCGACCAGACCTTGGATAAGCGGAAGAAAATAGATGGATGGCACATTCAAAACACTAGGACAGTGTTGTTGAATATTTCAGTACAATTCAGCTCAGCCCACCAAAAAAGCAGTAACATTACATAGGCATGCATCTCAAATCTACAATTTTAGCCCTCTAATAGAAGCAGTCAATTCCAGACTGCACCCACAGACATAAAAAAGTAAACGGGTGACTTTTTTTCTGATAGCTCCTGTTACTGCCTATTCTTCTCTGAGTCATATTACTAGATCAAGCCCTTTCTAACATGCCCCCACTACAAAATACATCATGAAAGTATGCATGATTCGTGCTTTTCTAATATTCCACACTACAAAATAAAGTACGTATGATTTGTGTTGATATCAGATTGATGTGGTTATCAGCCGATATTCAAGGCAGTCTCCCACAACGTTATTCCCGTGTCCAGAAGCATCTATTACAATTACACGCAAAGACATCATGGTCAATTATGCAAATTGGATGACAACATCTCGATGCGACAAACAGATCGCAGTCTTGTGGGAAACACAGAATATTGTCACAATCTCGTTCAAAATTCCTAAAAATAGACCCACACTTTGACCCTCTTTGTAAACATATCTCAATCGGCGTCAATTGCCTTACACCAGTATGTATAATAAATTACAAAGTGCACGCACTTACTTTTCTTTCTATATTTTTCTGTAAGCTATCATTACAAAAATGACCTTTTGAAAAGGTGCAATAATGTTATAAAAAGTTATCATGGTTTATCGATAAGAGTGCATGCACAGTTCTCATCCCTACATGGATACACTGCACATTAATGTCGCATTAACGTCATATTTGTTAGCTTATTTTAACACTTGTGTCACAGTGCAACAAAAATGATGAAAAATGTTTTGGATAGGGTGCATTTGCAACAACGTCTATTACACCCTCATTGTTGTGTTGTTTTAACATCAAACCATCAACTTATTTTTACGCTAGTAAAATGGCAGAACGCTGCCTGTGCAGTTAAGGCAAACTTAAATATGGCATCTGTTGAATCCTGGAACAGTATTTCCATTATGTCCTTTGGGAAAGGTTGTTTTCAGATCCAAACAAATTTTGGACCTGGATGTTCCATTGTCTTATTCCCTTTTCGCATGTTTCATAAAGTAATAATAGAATTTCATGATGATGACACTAAACTCAGCTTACATAATGGAATGATCCCAAGAGGAACTCCAACCACAACAAGAGTGCGTTTCATAATTATGGGTTCTACAAGCAAGACATTCTCTCAAATTGGGAAAAAAAAGGTTTAACTTACCTTGAGGATTTCTCCACGCTTAAAGCTAAGCTCATCATCAGCAGTAGCTTTGAAATCGTATTTGGCAATGGCCTCCATGGTTTGCGTGCCAGTCAACTTCTTGGCTCTAGTTGTGATTGGGGGACTGAATACAAAATAAAAACACAGCTTATCCCAGCTTCTGCGGTCAGATGCTTTTCTCCGAGTCTCTCCTCCCTTCTGTGACCCGTTGCTTTAAGGCTTTGACCTTACATAAAGGTCGCAGCAAGGTTCCTGTAGGAGGACGAAAGAAGAAGCCGACTAAGACAAAAAATGCACAGGTTTCTGAGAAATGTTGACAGCCGCCTGAACGTAGCCGAGGTAAAGAAATCCTCCAGTCTGACGAGACTTTTTAAATCATAAAACTGTGTTTTCCATACAGTCATTCTTTGTGGCCGCCGACCACTAATACATTTACGCACCCAAGAATGCATTCGAGCTACGTGTTAATCAAATACAAGCGGCCGAAAAATGGATAATCTAGAAATCCATTAACTGCACGGTAAATAAAAACAAACTCGATTCTAAGTATAACACCTCACTGTGCACCAAATTTGCATTGACACAAAGTGAACTTCTGAGTATTTCTCAGTGTTTTTGGTCAACATTCACACAACAAAAACGGCATCGATTCAAAATCTGAAAAATTGTGATTGAGTGTAATTTTGGTGAAAAGAAAGAAAGTTGATTCAAGTCCAAGTCATAGGCTTAACATTTTAAACGCTTATAATTCTTAAGCACCTTTTAGTGTCTCCTATTCGCATTTTCATTTGTCTGATTTTACGTTTGAAAATTAAATAAGACCAGTGTGACAAGAAATAGCCACAGAAAGAGTGCTGACACACATTTAAGTCAAAGCACAGAATTGTAAAACCTCACATTTGCTGTTCTTAAACCTGATTGGACGTTAACAGATGCACTCATACCTGATTGGACGTTAACAGATGCACTCATACCTGATTGGACGTTAACAGATGCACTCATTGAGGCAGACTCAAAGGGAAAATATGCTGTCTTTCTGGAAATTTTATTATAACGAACGATCACATTGGTTGGATACTTTGAATGGCGAATCCAACTTTGTAGATATGCACTTATCACAGTCGGGTCTGGAATCAATTAACGGTGATAACTGATTATTGTACGGATTATTGTAGTGCCAATAAGACAGAACATGGAGCCATCGTTGTTTGGTTAACACTCTCACCTTCTTGGGAAAATATGTAAACCAGTTTGGCCAGATATGGTCCGATTGGCCATTCACGGGTCGCATGGTCGACTTCACATGGTTTTAAAAATAAATATTCAGTCATAGATCATGCTGTTTGGTGGTTGAATACAGCCTATTATTAGTCAAAAACGTGCATATTTAGGAATACGCTATGTATTTTCTGCCTAAATAAAGCATTTCCAAGCATAAAAAGGCTAAGTGAACGAAATACTACCATAAGGCATAAAGAAGCATAATGCCATAATCTACACTGGGTGTCAGTTGGTAAAACTTTTACCGGCTTTTATTGCAGGTTTGAATTACCCCACAACAGGCACAATAATAATAGGAAAAAAATCATAATAATGTGGGTTACAGTTGCGGGCATAATCCAGCAAAAACTCAACTACAGGCGTCACGTCCAGAACACATTTATTGCAACCCACACAAATATGAGTTTTCTTTATGTCTTCCATGGCTTATTTCCTCTGATTATATCTATCTTTTTGGGTAATATGCGTTCAACGGTGCCTATAATATAAATATTGTTTTATGTGTAACAGGCTCTAATTACAATAAAACCCATATTTAGAAAGTCGTAAAGTCTTTTTTACGTTCCGACTACAAACATATTCCATACAAAAGGAAAGTTGTGAAAATTAACTTAACTGAGATAAACAGGGGTATGATTTTATATGTTTGTATTTGAAAATTGTATTTATTGGAGAATTACCGGCCAGTAAATTACATTTGCATTGTTATGCTTCATTTTAAAAGTCATTCCATTATTGTTGCTGTTATTTGACTGTCCTGAAACGTGGCCCTAACACCCTACGTATTGAACCGGTGAGCACGGCGTACGTACCGTTACACCCCGACTATCAACTAACAGCACGAGGATTTGTCTTCAAATTGATTCTATACAAATTTTTAGCCACTCGGTGCAAGTTATTGTTCTTGGGGATTGCGGGCTCGTTGTCCCGTGGGAAACACTGAGACTCATCACCGCCACAATTACCCCCATGTTGCTGCAAATGTTGCCCTGTCATCAGAGAAAATGGTGCGGTCCCGACATTCCGGACTTTCTTGCTCCACATCTAAAGTTGTTTTAAGTGAATGACTGAAAAAAGTTAACTATTCATGCGTTTATAGCAAATGTTTGAGAGAGAGAACTTAAAAAAAAAAAAAAGGCTTACTGCTAACCACCTGTGCAGGATGGGCGATTAGGCAGAGCTGTCAGTGATACATTAGCTGAACCTGCAGTTGCTAACCGGATAACGTTGCGTTATCCCATCAAGTTGCTGTCTGATATGCCCTCGTACGACTTAACCTTTAAGGTCATTAAAGCGGACGCGCAAATCCGGGCAACAACGAAATTGTGTTTTGTGGCGCGTGTGGTGTAGAAGATGTAGGACGCCCCCCGCGGCACCCAAATATGGGACTCCGTTCCATGATGAATGCGGTCGATACATCTTTTCGATTCCTGCCAAACAATGTAACACAAGACGAGGCACGGGGCTGCTGGGATCCCTGGCCAGCCCGGGTGGTGTACACACGGACGCCCCCTGACACCGAGCGGTGCTCTTCGCAGGCTTAGCCCGTTAGCCCCCCACGAGACTGCGCCCAGTCTACTACAAGGCTAGGGCTAGCATGCCGGCTAACGGTCGGCTAGCAATGACTGCGATGCAAAGTGGTTATCGAACTCCGTTCCGTTCCACTGATATAGCGCACCGGGTTGGAGCGGCGGCGGCGGTTAGCCGACACGGACAAAAACGGCGTCGGAGATGTTAGCGCTCGCGCGTGGGCAAATATGACAAGGGGGAGAAAACACCTTTTTTTTTTTTTTTCGTAGCGCGAGCTGTTGTTGCTAGCCTAGCTCCGCTAGCTAGCCCCGCTCAACTTGACTAGCCTGCGTCGCCGAAGGAAACAGTGGGGCAACTTTCAGGCTCGACAAAATGGAGCGCTGAAGTCCGACTCACCACTCGAGATATTCCGTGCCGACGTTTCCACCCGTAACAAACGAATCCCCGTCGAGTTGTTACCCGCGTCTCGCTGTCTGCTTGGCGGCACCAAAACAGCCGATGTGTGTCATGTATCGCTCCCAGCCCGTCCTCGGAGCCTGACTGTAGCTGCTAGCATGAGCTCGGCGACGCTGATTTCCGCTTCCTTCCACGGAGACGGGACCGTCAAGCCCGTGCTGTGGGGACGCAAGCCCCGCCCACTCAACTGTCACCGCCCAATGGGGGTCCAGTATCTGCCTTCATTGGTTTCATCTCGATTGCATGCATTTCTATTCGTTTAGATGTACGTTCGGTTTTGCTTGGTCTACTTTCAGCCGCTATTTTATCCCCCTCCAGAAAGGGGTGGGCGATACTGCAAACTTTGGTGTGAGCCAATTGACAAACAACACCAGGGGTGCCCAAACTTCCATCCATCCATCCATCTCCTCACGAGGGTATGCTGGAGCCTATCCCAGCTGACTCTGGGCTCCGAGACTGGTCGCAGGGCACATACTGTCTAGACAAAACCATTCACACTCACATTCATACCAGGGAACAATTTACAGCGGAATTAACCTAAAATGCATTTTTTTTGGGGGGGGGATGTGGGAGGAAAGCAGAGTGGCCAGGAAAAACCCACTCACGCGCAGAGAGAACATACAAAACCCACACAGGGACGCCCCACTTCTGACAAAACAAAAGATGTAAAAAAAACTGTATACTATCAATGTTACCACCAGTAACCGGTAATCTAATTACCATTTTGAACGTTACAACGCTGTTACTGTTATCGACAATCCGGGCCGTTCAGTCGCCGTTATTCACTACTGCCTCACGGGAAGCTAAACAGCTAGTCAACGACGGGTGTGGTCGCTCACTTTCAGGGAAACTCTGCCCCCTTGCGTATTGGTGCAGAATTACGAGTCACGAGCTCAGCCCTCAGCCTCGACCTCATGAAACGGCTCTCAAGGGTACGCGCCCTAGAAAGGTAAATCCAAATTCTTTTACATACAGTATGTGAAAGCTGTCCCAAAATAGTAATGCAATTATTATTTTGCCAGGTAACTCATTTGCTTTTAAGGGAAAATAACCAGCAATAATTTCTTTTTTGAAATAATTTGCCCAACGCTGGTTAGTTGTGTATTTAAATTTTTTTTTAAATTTAATTCATTTTTGCTGGCTCATATTTCACAAAAAGCTTCTAAAATGTACTTAAAAACATGCTCGAGCACTCAGCTGTGAACGCTACACTGACCAAAGACATGGATCAGTGTTAAAATTATAACAAAAAGTTTGCACAAATTACATATTTAAAATAAAACGAGGGCACATGGAGAAAAAAAAAAGGACAAAGTGCACAAAAGCTCGACCAATGGATTTTGTTCCATGTCCCCCCGGGGGCTCTGTAGTATTTGACCCCAAAACAAAAGTTTTGTGGGGGAAGAAATACTTCAGTATATCAGCCATATAATAGAATACATTACCATAGGTTGCCATCCATCCTGACTGGGATTCGAACCCACACCCTCAATCAGAGAACTAAAAAAAAGCTGATGTAACTCCCTGTGAGGTGAGTCTGAAAAACACTCCCATTGCTAATAGTGTTTAAGTGACTTGGGCCAGCACTCCTGATTTTGAAGGCCTTGGGCAGATTAGTTTGACATGGCAACACACAGAAGCTGAAATCTGATTGGACCAAAAAAATCATGCTAATAATATATGATTAATGTTGTTGTTGGAAATAAATTAATGTAATTTCTTGCCATTTCTTTTTGTAAATGTAGGTCAGTGCTGCTGATAGATTAGGCCAGCAGAGAAAGTACACCACTGGTATAGGTGTAACTAAATTAAACTATACTAAAACTACTATGCATTGTGATGCAGTTGGGCGTGTCCACGATAGCTTACAATGTATTAATCCAGTGATTCTCTATGAACACACGTCATTTTCCATTTGACGTCATCATGGTGGAAGTAGATGACCCTCAACGCTGTTCCTATGCACACTTTGTTTAGTGAAAAAAAAACATCCAGACAGCAAGTAAAGGCAGACTGCCAGCTTCTGCCAATCATAAGTCACAGACACCACCCTTTCGGAAAAAAGAGAAATGTATTCGACTGTTTTAAGATATTTCTCTGCATTTCTTGATATAGTACAACTTTACAAGTCGGCTTTGTAATACTAGTCAACAAAATTAAGCATTAGTGAAAATGATTTCATGTAATAAATTCTTGCAGTGGTTGTGCTGTAGCGCAGGCAAGTGTCTTAACAATGCCGCCGCCTAGTGGAGACATTTGGCATTGCTACATTTCGTAGACCAGACAGTTTGCACTTTTGCAGTAATCAGAAGACTTGAAATGAATATTATATATTAAAAGCTCCAAAGTGTTTTATATTTGTATTGTTGTAGAACTGATATACACTTTTATGTACACCTGCCCAATCTACGTGTACTTGTCCATGTACTTTTACTTTTATATGCAGTGATATGGACCTGTGCTTCTGCAATAAAGTTTCTATCTATGGTGATTAAACCCCATACAAGAAAGAGCCTTCAGTCATAGAACCTAACCTAATACTGAACCATATAATCCATACAAGCAATGGTCAGCAACATCATTGTTTTATTTTGACCTTCTCTCCAATCAGTAGTGTTCAAAGTATAAATCATATTTTCACTTTTTCTATTAATATTGTCTATATTCTCATAAAATAACTGTTTTATCACCAACTATGTTGGGTTTTTTTGGGTAATTTTTCAAATATTTGGAGTTTCTTATTAAATATTTGTAAATTTTCATTTCGTAATATATGATTTATTTCCATAATATTGTAACTTTTTCCATAACTAGTGTGTTGTTTTTTTTTTTACTTTGTTTTGTTTCTCATGATATTATGACTTTTAAGAGGATATTTTTCCATTAATATTTCAACTCTGTGCTAATATAATCACACTATTTTTCCTTTTTTTTTCTCCCTTAATATTCGGACATGATTCTGGTTAAATTACCGCTGCTTTTGTTCCTTTTTTTTTTAAATTTCCAACTATCAACAAGTGTCTCAACTTTAACAAAATGTTCTCAGAATTATGACTTTATTCCAATAATATTTAGATTTTATTCACCTAACATTATAACTTTTCTCGCAACCTAATTTTCCGAAAAATTACTTTGTTTATATTACAGCTAAAAAAAAAATCTTTAGTATTTCAACTTTATACGACTAAAATTATGTTCTTTTTCCCTCACATTACAACATAATGCTCGCAAAATATCAACTTATTTTCAATGCTGCTTATCTTCATTAAGGGCGCGGTGCACTTGTCTTAAATTTGAGTCAAGCAACCCTAATTATAGTACGGTTACAGAATCCTTTCGTTTATTGTACCTTGATAGTATAATACTGCATAAAACCTCCCACAAATCAATGTACAACAATGAGTTCATTTGTGAGGAAAAACTGTGTTTATTGTGAAACCCAGAAAATGTCAGTACATGAAGTAGATATCATAAAAAGTCAGATACAGGGATGTGTGTGAAGTGGATCCCACACATCAATGTGACACAAGACCATGAAACACTCATGTTGTCATCTGCCACTCAATTCACACGTCAGATACAAAATGTAGACTTTAAAAAAAGTTAGTAATAAAATAGAATCTACACATATTCACCTAATAATGTGTCTCGGAACCACAAACAGAAGTATTCCCACTATCACGCTTTTGCAACGCATACAATAGTGTTCAAAATAATAGCAGTGCAGTGTGACTAACCAGATTAATCAGTTATTAACTCAAAACTATTTTGTACAAACTGTTTTGTTTCTAGGATTTGGCAACCCGAGACTCACTACACTAATATTTAGTTTTTTTAATACTGCTTGTGAGTTTGGGCGTCGTCTCACAAACTGTCTGCGGCCCTTGGACCCAAAAAGAACCATTTTTTCTCTCACCAGTCCTCAAAATGTTCCTCCATTTCTCTTTTGGCCAGTTGATGTGTTCTTTGGCAAATTGTAAGCTCTTCTTCTCCTTTTTTTAAACAGAAGGACACTGCGGGGGATTCTTGCAAATAGATAAGCTTCACACAGACGTTTATCAGTCACACCACTTACAGGTAACTCCAGACTGTCTTGGATCATCCTGGAGCTGATCATTGGCTGAGCCTTTGCCATTTTGGTTATTCTTCGATCCATTTTGATAATTGTTTTCCCTTTTCTGCCACACGTCTCTGGTTTTGCTCTCAATTTTAAGGCATTAGGGATCATTTAAGCTAAACAGCCAAAAATTGTTTGCATTTCTTCATAAGTTTTCCCCTCTCCAATCGACTTTTTAATCAAAGTATGCTGATCTAGTGAACAATGTCTTGAACGACCCATTTTCCTCAGGCTTTGAAAGAGAAATGCATGTTCAACAAGTGCTGGTTTCATCCTTAAATATGAGCCACCTGATTCACACCCGTTTTTTCACTAAATTGATCACTGATCACTGATTGAATGCCACACCGCTATTTTTTTGGAAAACACCGCTTTTCCACTAATTGCATGAATGCTGGGTTTGTTTGTTTTCAGAGAATCTACTGCACCTACTGGTAAATTGTTTTCCATGTAGCAATAAACATATAATAACAATCTGGTAAGTTTGACTGCTATTATTTTGAACACTACTATGTATGAACGCGCCAACAGTCCGCAATAGACGCTAAATGTGGTGAACGAGTATTTATTCATTTGATCTCATTTAGGAGTTCCATTTAAGCCCCAGTTTTGTCTTTGATATCTAAGTATAATGTCGGCTATATATACTTGACATAGATCAGGGGTGTCCAAAGTGCGGCCCGGCGGCCATTTGCAGCGCACCGCACATTCTAATAATATTTCATGAGAAAAATAAAAACAGCAGCACAAATGAAACAAAATCAGCTGCAGTTTTACAAGAATTAAGTCAAAATATCAAAAGAAAAAAGTTGGAATACACAGTAATGAGAAAAAGTAATATTGATATTTTGAGGAAAAAAGTAGCATGAAGTTGAAATATTTAAAAAGATGATTTTTCAAGTTGTAGTATGAGAAACAAATAAAACTAATAAGTTAGTAATTTTTGCAGATTAATTTATAATATAGGAATAAAGTTAAAATATTATAAGTCTTAATTACAAGAAGAAAGTTGAAATAGTTGGCAAATTTTAAAAAACAGCTTTAATTTTACTAGAATAAAGTATATATAAAAAAAAGTATTCTAACCAAGTTCCAAATTTATGAGCTCAAACTCAAATATATCGTTTCAGTAGCATTGATTTCAAATACTAAACAAAACATGTTCTAATATTACGAGGGGAAAAAAAGTTGCCATTTTTGGAAAATTAGGTTGGGAAAATGTTATTAAATGTTACGGAAAAAAGGTAATATTACAAGAAGAAAATTTCTCTTTTCTTTTAACAACAAATTTTTGGGCCCCCTTGTATGGAATCACAGGAGTCCCAAAATGAAAAGGAAATACACGTGGTAACAAAGAGAATCAATAATAAAAAAATACACATTTTTCCTTTTTCATACTCATACGCGTTTTCCATCTACTGTATATCACAAAGCTGAGACCAGATTTTTCTTGAAATGTATATACAATATATATAACTCCTTAGCACATCCATGCATTTGTCAGTATGTGGCCTTGGGGGAAAAGCTTTGGACACCCCTGACATAGCCACTTGGCTACTCCATTAGTATTACTTTGTTTACATTACATTGACACATGAGGAATGTATTTTACTACCCCCCCAATAATAGAATTCCCTAATATGTGGTAGTCATCCTCCCAGATCGTCTTTCCAACCTGGCTGACGTATAAAGCATCGTTTGGTACAGTGCCACTACTCCTAAACGCGTACTCTCTAAAAACAAAAACGTTCAGCCATGTAAGAAAATATGCATTCTATAAAAGTGAGTGCAAAAAGTAAATGATGATACATGATTGACTTACAGTGCATTTTTCGGTGTTTTTGTTTGTTATTCCGGCGTATCACGGGCGTGGCCGAGCCACACCTTTGAAAATGGGTCACATGAACGGCAACAGACAAAGTCAGCCCGACGAATGAAGTCGACAAGTCCTCTCAGTACTTCAACTCTGCATAGATTTAGTTTAAGACACACACAGGCAAGAACTAACAGTACTACTGTAGAAACAGAGAGAAGAAAGTCTTTCCTTTCCGCTGACGTTTTCAGCATGGGTGTGCCGGCTGAGGGGTCAGAGGTCATTGCGGGACGTCACAGAGGCACTGACGGGAAATACACTTATTAGACACTTGATAAGGTGCTCTCATGAATAAACATTATTAACAAACATTTTAAAAGGCTTATTTGACCCCACAGAACAGTATTATCCATCTTTTTTATAAATGGAATATTTCCATAGAGCATAAAAAAGTGGTTACGATCTATACTAACATTATTAGAGTCCTTTAAACATAAAGTAGCGGCCCTATGTTTACTTTTACGCTCACATTTCCCAAAACAGACATAAGAGAACGTAAGCCCTTTGAGCCTTGTGATTGTGTGTGTTGGTATAAATGTGTTTCCTAGGAATACTGCGTTTTCAGCGCCGAGTTCCAGCTTGCCGCAACAGCAGCCCGTGTTTTTATTAGTGATTGTTGTGCCTGTTAATAACTAAAAGCCGCCATCACAGCCTGTTGTTGAGAAAATCAAGTCTGGTGCTTGTGTGTCTCACGGAACATTATTGTAACATTACTGACACCTGGTGACCAGTGTGTATTAAGTGTCTTTTGAATGCCTTACACAGTATTTGAATTTACTTCGCTTAGACATTTTTGTGCTTAAAAATGCTTAATTTAGGCAAAAATATGTACCATTGGCTTCGATATGCATTTTATGACTAATATAAAGTCGTATTCAACAACAAAACAGCATTAGGTGTTTATGTTTATTTTGAAAAAACTGTGAAAGAGCGAAGCTGCAAAGTTCGGTTACTATTGTAACATTATATGTAATATTTCGCATTCACTAGCGTTTTTACACATTACCTTCTACTGTTACACGGCCCCCATTTAAACAAAACATTCATTATAGTGTTTTATTCTTTTACTTTGTTAATTTGACTCTCACAGAACTTAGCGAACTAACCAAAAAACAACAACTGAGCATATTTTATTTATTGATACCCAACTTGTGTTGGGTCTCTTTTTTTTGGAATGTTTGTCTCTCCCTGACAACAGAACTGAACACAACATAGCGAGATCATGAAACAGTGGTGAACCTTCCCAGGAGTGGCCGGCCAATCAAAATTACCCCAAGAGCGCAGCGACAACTCATCCAAGAGGTCACAAAAGTCCCCACGACAACATCCAAAGAACTGCGGGCCTCACTTGTCTCAGTTAAGGTCAGTGTTCATGACTCCACCATAAAAAGACACTGGGCAAAAACGGCCTGCATGGCAGAATTCCAAGAGTTCTAACCCCTGTTGTCCAAAAAAACCATTACGGCTTGTCTCACTTCTGCCAGGAAACATCTTGATGATCCCCAATGCCCTGTGATCTAATGAGACAAAATTTGAACTTTTTGGAAGGTGTGTGTCCCATTACATCTGCTGTGTGTGATGGTCTGGGACTGTTTTGCTGGTTCAGATCCTGGAAGACTTGCTGTGATAAATGGAACCATGACTTCTCCAGTCCTTCCAAAAAATCCTACAAGGGCATATCCAACCATCTGTTTGTGACCTCAAGCGGGGCTTGAGCTTGGGTTCTGCGGCAATGAGGACAACAACAGTCAAAGTCCGGATCTGAATCCTATTGAGATACTGTGGCATGACCTTAAAGAGGCGCTTCATGCTGGAAAAGCCCCCAGTGTGACTGAATTACAACAATTCTGCAAAGATGAGTGGGCGGTTGGCAGTTGCTGCTGCTAAGGGTGGCCCGGACAGTAATTAGGTTTAGGATAAAATCACTTTTTCACACATTAAGACAATTTTGTGTTCAGTTGTGTTGCCAGTGACTAATATTTAGATCTGTTTGATGACAGTCACTCCGCAGTAGGTCCTTAGGTAAACTGACACTCCAATTAGCTTTGAGACTTGAGAATGCCACTTCGTACTTTGTACTCCACTACTGTTTCTCAAAAACATATTTAATAAATCATATGGTGGAATGCGGCCAATTATTACTCAAAATATGTCAGTAATCATTTTGGAAGCACTTCAGTGGTCCTCGAACACACCACATGAGATCCTGGATCATGTTCATGGATAATGGTAGATTATCTTCATTCGTGGTGAGCAGCCATACTACAGCTCATCCTTCTTACTTGTTAAATGAATGAGGCATATTGAAAAGAGAAGGGGTAGATTCTGTAGCGTGATCTACTGTGTCACTTTTGTTGGAAATGTTGATCTGAAATTGGAGGAGAACGTCAACGTCAAGCTAACAGGAAGGTTAGTAGGGGGACATTTTTAAACCTTGACATTTTTATGGGCTGACGTAATTTGTTTCCGGTCCCGGAACGAAAACCCGGTAAAAAACGGGGATGTACTGTATAAATGATTTAAACTCAACAAGAAAAGTATTTAAAAACAGGGCTCTAGGCCGGGTCTGTGCCTACCCAGGGAGGTGGTACTGAATCGTGTCCTCTGCAGGGTGGCAAAGCCGGGCCTATCAGACAGCAGGATGCGGGGGCCGGGAGGGGCCGGGATGTTGCCGTTCCTCTGCAGCGAGGCACACCTGCGAAATGTCACGTCCAGCTTTGTCTGGATGTTGCTGGAGCTGTGCGCGCGCTTGATGTCGGCACAGTCCAGACAGGCGGACTGTCCGTTCACCAGCTGCACTTTGCAGGCGCGAGCGTCGCAGCACGGGGGCGCTTTGGCCCTGCGCTCGTCCTTCGTCAGGGCGCTCAGGGTCCCGTTAGAGAGCAACAGCTCGGTTAAATCGCCGCTCGCCAGCTTTCCAAGATGCCCGTTCCCATTGACACGTCTGTCTTCATCCCTCAGCGGTGATCTTGGCACGTCTTTCCTAATGAAAGCAGGTTTGAAAAAGGTCAAGAGGCTGTCTTGGCTCTGACCCTCATGTCCTTGTCCTACAGCGTGAATGAAAAACGGTTCTTTTTGTGCTTTGCTGCTCCCACCTGAATGCACTTTGCTCTTTCTCAGTGTGGAATCTCTGCTTGGAGGTGCACTGTGGCTCATGTGAGCCCCAAAAATAGCCACTCTCTGAAGTTGGACGTCCACAGTCCTGCCTTGGTCCTGCCTGGCTTTCTTATGAGATGACCTCAACCTCAGAGAACCGTCATCCCTGCCTGTGACGTTGCCGCCGTTGGCGACTCCTTGGCTGAGGTGTCCCTCCACACCAGGCCTGCTCTGTCCTTCTGGGATTTTGGGGGAGTAGCATGTTTCAGTACAGCTCAAGCTGCTTCCGCTTGGTGAGCTACACTCCTGTCCACCGTCTTTTCCCGGGCCGTGCCTCTGTGGCGGGGTGGCCACCAGCTTTATTATCGGGTCTTTGGTACATCGTGGGCGGCGCCCAGACTCCAGATATTCTACCAGCTCCTCAGACTGGGTCTCGGCTGAATGCTTCAGCCGCTCCTTGGCTCCGAAGGACCATCGCAGTGGCAGGACTTTGCTCAAAGTCTCCTTGGGCTTAGTCGGTGATCTCATGCTAAGACTCCTTCCCTGGGTACCTCGGACAAATGGTTTGGATTCAAATCCATCTGGAATAAAAACAAAACATGTTAGCAGCACATTGACAGGGATGTCCAATCGTTTTACAAAGAAAATGAACGGCCACTTTGATATTTTGCAAATCAACACATGTAGATATGTTATACAGTTTATATCAACCGCGTCTCAGGTTTGTGAGCATATACAAATCC
>QODF01000055.1:1243834-1300946 GCA_024372805.1 Oostethus manadensis
TTTCTTTAACTTTCCATTTTATAAATAAGCTTTGTAATTTTTTCACTTTATTCCATTATTACTATTTATTTCCCAACCTAATTTTCCAAAATATAAAATTTTATTTTTTTTAGGTCTAATATTACGACCTTTAAAAAGAAAATTTTATTTTAAAACCTATACTCTATACTATTAAAGTTGCATAATTTTCGCCTCGTAATATTACAAGTTTATTCTCATCAAATTCTCATTTTTTTCTGGTTGAAATACAACAAATTTCTCTTAATATTTTCACTTTATTCTCCCAAAATTAAAGCACTCCCCCCCAACCTTTTAATCTTTCTTCTTGTAATTTTTGGACTTTATTCCAATAATTTTGACTTTAACAATATAACTGCTGCTTGCTTTTTCTTCAGTTATTTCACTTTCTATTACAACTTTAAAAAAATATAATTTAGCTTTAATAGTCTAACTTGCTACTGAACTACTAAGTTATTTTTCCTCATAATATTATTATTCTCTTAAAAGTACAACATTTCCTTTTAGATTACAACTTTTTCTTCTGGAAAATGACTGCAGATTTTTCTGTTTCTTGTTTGTTGTCGTTTTGTTCTTGTTAAATCGTATCTTTTAAATGTGCCGCAGGCCATAAGAAACCTGGTGTCCTCTGGCGTCTGGGCCACAATTGGGGTACTATTGTTTACACACATGATTATCATAAACTAATACAAGATCTGTACCAAAAATGGTGTTTGGGTTGGGCAGAGTTAGTAAGGTACTACGTACAGTACCAGTCAAGGGTTTGGAGAGACTTTTGAACTCGGCTGATACCGCATGTGTTCGAGTGCAGTGGTGTAGAAACCGAAAGGCATCATACTGAGAGCTGTTAGCATTCGTTCTTTCATTATTTAGGGCGATATTATTCATTATATATTCTTGCAGTCATTCATTCATTATTAATCTGTGCTTTGTTTTGTTCACACAGACATGATACAATGAAAATAATGTGATATAAGCACTTGTGCTTGCTGTTTTGGAGGGTTCTTCTCCAAACACTGGTAGCTCGGGAGACTCTGGAGGCTGCATGGGCACCGGGGGAGCCAAGCTGGATGCTGCCGACACGAGGGCACCTCTGTCGCTGCACCCCGTCAGCCGCACCAGCCAATGGTCGGACGCGGACGAGCTGGTGGAACCTGGAAGAGGAAAGAAGCTGTTTTTCTATTTCTGATACGAAGCAAATCCCACAACAGACAAGTGAGAGATCACAAGGTCTAACCAGTGACTGAAGAACTTGCAGACCAAGGAGGGATGGTTTTTCTTCTTTGATAAAAGAGGATATAGGCACCGCGTGTGCACACATCTCCCTCTGGAACTGGATCAGCATTGCTGTCATCGTAGCTGTACCACTGGGCATCCACTGAGTTCCTACAAAAAGCTGCCATCACAATAACACAATAAGAACACCCCATTCAGCATCTTTGGATTTAAGTATTTTTCAGTCCTGACCTGGTATATTTTTTTGCTTACTCTTCCTTTCAAAAGCACCCCAGACACAAACCCCGGATCATTAGATTTCCAATGGACTTTAGGTCTGGGCTCTGCTTGGACCATTAAAAAACTTACGTTTCCTTTTGGTTTGGTCATTTTTTTGTTTATTTTGATGTACCCTCATCTCTTGTTCATAGTTAACTGGTTCCTGACCCGACCTCAATAAATTATTTGTATAGGATTCAATGTCAATAAATGGCATATCTTTGTAATTGGAGCATAGAAAACCTACTTTCTAAATACACTTTTTAACATGACATAAAGTCCTGTAATCGTTAAATAACACACCTATAGTCACTATTATTTACAACACATTCAACACAACTCTTATGCTGCAGAGACAAGTTAGCGAGCTAACCAGTTAACCTCAAGTGTATGTCTTCAACATAAGACAAAAACTTACCACTTCCACACAAGATGGGAGGAGAACTAAATTTTCCACTATATCACATTGGACATGCCAAAAACCGCAATAAAGGGAGCGATAATCGATCCGCAATATTGCGGGGAACGCCTATTCACAAATATTCTCTGCTTTAAATTGTTAATAATCACAGTGACTTCCATAAAAATTGGTTTGTTGCTGTCTGAATAACGCCTTTTTCTCAGGCTTTCAAAGAGAAATGCATGTTCACCAAGTGCTTAAATAGGGGCCACCTAATTCACAAAATGTTTTCACAAAATTGCTCACTGATCGAATGACACACTGCTATTTATTTTAACACAACCTTTTCAACTAATTGCCCAAAAATATACTCATAACAGTGATTAATCACATTGCACTATTATCCTGAACATTACTGCATGTACTGCACTGTTAAAAAAGAAAAGGCCACATTTGTACACGTTTATGTTTTTATGCATCATTAATGTTTTTTTGTCAAGTGTTGACATTTTGCACTTTGTTCTGTGGTTCTTGAATGCACCATGTCGAGCTAGCAGCACGGTTTGGTGAGGTAGGAGTGATCTGTGTGAAAAATCTACATTTTTACGTGTGTATCAAATAACCATGATTTGAAAAAATCCACCATAAAAATCGACATTGTTATGGGTGGCTTGTAACCCCCCTGAAAAGCTGTATACTGTACATACGAGGCTGACGTCTGACCTGTATAATGGCCACCGTGCATTCCTCCGTGGTGGTTGCACACGGCGTACAGATCATACAGGAAGTCAGGAGCAGCCAGGTCGGGCCGTCTGGACTGTTTCCAGCCCGGCTGAGGTGGAGGTTCACGCGTGGCGTGGTTGCGTTTCTTCACCATGTGGGGCGTCATGTCCAGGCCCGTGAGGGGGAACTGTACGAATGTGGTCAGCTTGTTTCTCCGCTCGCCCACTTGCCTGAAGCGCTTCAAGTGGAGGATGAGGATGTCCGGGAGCGTCCACAAGCTCATCTTCACCATGCCCTGCTGCAGCTGCTTACAGTGAGGGCACTTCCAGGCATCATCGGGGGCAAGCTGGATGGAAGGAGCATGCATTTGTCATTCATTGTGAAAAATGGCTGGACCTTAGACAATAATATTGCACCGATGTGTCATCATTTTCTATGGCCAGGATATTCATTATGTATAACAACAGTAATTATTCATCTTGCTTGGCTAAAATAGTAATGTGACGTGTTTTTAAGGTGGCGCTGACATGAGCGTGAATAACAAAAACTGTAAACCCCTCACATTTCATTTTAGCATTTTAGTTTTATCTCAGACATCTGGGTATAACTTTAGAGTAGTCAGTGTACAACTTGTACACTCCAGCTAGAAACAGGTAAACCTCTTTGTGAACATGTCCAAATTGTGTCAATATTTAGTACAAGCACGAGTGTTATCTAGCAGTGCCTTAATCCTCTTGGAATGAATCAGCTGCACAGGTTCTTACTGGAATCCTCTTGCACTCCTCCTTGGTGACGTCACTCGTGAAGCTAGTGGATGTTAAGACACCTTAGGTTCAGGTGTGGAGAAACACTTGGCCACTCCAACATCTTGGAGGTGTGTTTGGGTTCCTTATCATGTCGGAAAACCGCCGTGCATCCCAGTTTTCCAAGGGAAGGTGCCATGCTCTTCTTAAGAATGTCATAATTCACGGTTTCCCTCAGCAAACTCCATCTCCCTAGTGCTGGCGGCACTCATGCAGCATAATAGTAGGTGAGAGACAATTATCTTGATAGTGGCTAGTATTACACCAGCTATGCGGTGAGGTGTGGTCAGTATCAGCAGGTAGTAAACGTGATGTGATTTTTCATTTGGAGAAAAGCTGTCTCGTGAGACCACGTAAGCCGGAATCCAATCAGACTGTCAACTATGGCATGGCTACTATGCACGATAATACAGGACAACACGGTAAGGGACATTGTGCAAGGCACTGTTAGAAGCGCGCATGAAGTGCTTTACACACACCTTGCAATCCAACCTACATCGGTGTTCCCAGTGTCAGCGAGTTACATGTGGCTGCTTGTTTCCTGTCAAAGTTCAACAGCTGCAGGTGAAGCTGTAGTAATTCTACACTTCATCAGCTACTTTAGATGAGTCAAACCTTTCAAAGGTTTGGACTTCTCTCCACACTTAATCACCGAGCAATTCCGTTTACGCTCATTATATTCGCCTGGGCACCAACTTTAAAAGCTCCAGCGATCGCTTCATAACACCCCTCATATATAGAAGATATCCGTGTTGAAGTATCCCACGCGCAGACCCTCCGCTTGTACATAAGCACTGCCGTGCACTGCCAGTCTAAAAGCTGCATAAACCCCTCCGTGATGCAGTTCGACACAGCCAAGAAGGCAGAGTTTGGACACTTTCCTTCGTCGACTGACATAGATTCACCTTCCTGGCAGAACCAATACAGTCTGGCTCACCAAACACGTGTGGGTGTCCAAAGTGAGGCACAGGGGCCCAGTGTGGAATTTGTGTGTGGAATCATATTTTTGCATTGTACTTTTCTTAAAATGAATGTTAAAATCTTGTCTCGGGGACCCAATCTTGTGTATCGTCTCGTGAGTTGTGTACCTCGTGACACCCCTAACTGCTACACCCGCTATACGACTACTCTAAAATATAGCAAAGTGTAATTTATATGGTGTTGTGCCTTGAGAATATATATATATCGTAGTGTATTAAAAATGGCTGCTGAAATTAATCCATCCATCCATTTTCTATGCCGCTTATCCTCATTAGGGTCGCGGGTATGCTGGAGCCTATCCCAGCTGACTTTGGGCAGGAAGCAGGGTACACCCTGGACTGGTCGCCAGTCAATCAATAAAATAGACGTTCATAAACTGACATGAGGTCAATGGCGGTGTAGTGATATATCTAACACTGGCTTAAAGCCAGCTAGGATAGGTTCCGGCTTCCCTGTGCAGCTGACCAGAATAACCAGCACAGAAATGAATAGAAACGCCCGCTGGACTCGTACATACCTGCTCCTCTTTGGTGTAGAGCTGAAAGCACTCATCTAAGGTGCAGCTGTACTGCTGGACGTGCTGCTGCTGTTGGTTCCTCACGCTCTCCGCATCTTTCACCACTTCCTCCTGAATGTTTCCAAACAGGCTACGGGCCCAAGACACAAGGAGCTTCTCAATACACAGCATGCAAAGATAACCATTTCATGCTTTAAAAGCCCTATTTACCAGTCTTTGATCCTGTACTCCCACTCGATGATGAGCTTCACATGTGGGGGTCCTCCTAGGCTGCAGAGTTTTAGCGCTCTAAAAGCCGAAACAAGAAGATCGGGAAAACAATTTCTTTTTAGGGGAATGTTATGTTGAAATTATTTTGTACTTTACAACTTTGCTTTTTTTTTTTTTTTTTTTCAAAAAACCCACATCACTAAACAAAAATACTGTATACACTTTATCCACTAGATGTCAGCACACCCATTGAACACAGACATGACCCGCTGCAAGGACCAGCCCAAATGGAGACTCAACTTATCCATGCACACAAACAAATACAAAGAAATATAATAAGAAATAAGAAGTATTAGAAGCAAACAATAAAAAGGGAAAAGCACAATAAGAAACTTGCCAAAACTGACTATTTCATTGTCTGTAAATGGCATTATTTGCGTTAAAATATTTGGCAAATTAACATGCCAAGCGAGATGTCACTTAAATGTATCTTGATGTCATTACACTAAATATGTCTGTTTCCATCCATCCATTTTCTATGCCGCTTATCCTCATTAGGGTCCCGGGTCGGCTGGAGCCTATCCCAGCTGACGTCGGGCGAGAGGCGGGGTACACCCCGGACTGGTCGCCAGTAAATGGCAGGGAAGAAAACAAACCATTTGCACTCTCATTCTTACCGATGGACAATTTAAATATCCCTGTGAATGTTATCTACTGTTTAGTGACATGTGTTTGTACTAATTAAATGTACAATTTGGAATCTTTGTTTTTCCATGGCATAAAAAAATGCTACTGCAGCCCACGGCAGCGGCAAATGATGTGGGATTCAGCCAAGAGCCCAATGAGACCCTGATAGCTGTGCAGAACCAAGGCCAAGCTTCCTTCATCAGTACCCGAAGGTTCATTGGTTATTGTTGCGTACCGACACACAGCGTCTGACTTTTTTTTTTTTTAAACAAACTGTTTTCTGACCTTAACACATCAACAGCAGTGCTCAATTCCGCGACAGTAAATCCCCAACTTGCACCTGCACCGAAACTCCCAGCATTAATACAAAACTCAAGCAAGTCATGCCATTCCATTCAGTTACTAATTTTTAAAGAAATGCAATGTCATCCAAATTTCATTAACTTAGATGATTAAATACATTATAAATTATTGAATAAAATAGTAATAATAATTTAGTTAAAATATTGTGGTTTTTCTTCTTGGGTACACGAACACATGTAATTTCTGCATACTGACACATTTATTGCAAGCCCATATCACTGGTTTCATTCTTGTAGCGTGTTTTTCATTTGAACTAAGGCTTACCCTATGCAACCACCCCGCCATTTCTTTTGTCCCAGAAACATCAAAAAAGCAGTCCTTGAGTAACACCTGCCCCCAGTTAATATCCACATTACACACTCACCTGTCAACAGCAGGGTGGTAGAGAGGCCGAGTGTCCTGAGGTGACAAGTAGCTGTAAAATGATGATCCTCCCACTACCCGAATGTTGAAGAGCACTCTGTTGTTCTGGGGTAAAAAAACAGATAGATGTCGGGTTACACTATTTGATTCAAGAAGCAATAAAAATATTATATATAGTGGAAACTTGGCTAGCGTCATTAATGCGTTCCATAAGAAACAATATAAATCTAATAACATTCTGGTCACTTGGAGGCAGTAAACACAAAACCTTGATACATTACCTTATATTATATTACTTTAACACTGTATGATGTCATGAAGTCAGCCACGGCATGTGCGACATGTTAGAGCAAAAATAAAGTTATCCTCCTGTTCTGTGTGGAAGTGGTACGTTTTTGGCTTCTCAAGTTTAGAAGAAATAACTTTGAGGCTAACTGTTGCAGCATAAGAGTTGCGCAATGGGATGTTAATGAGTAACAGGAGTGTAAAGATCCACTCCATTCCGTGTGGAAGTGGTAAGTTTTTGGCTTCTGAAATTTAGCGGAAATAACTTTGAGGCTAACTGCTGCAGCATAAGAGTTGCGCAATCTGATGTAAACAATGAATAAGGAGTGTAACAATGGAGTGTAAAGACTATCAAAGTGTTATTATGTATTAGTATTATTATGTCTACAGGGCTGTAATAATGTAAAAAAAACGCATTTAGAAGGTCAAACAGGTTTTTTATGCGCTACAAAAATATTTGCGTAAAACTCATTTATCTAGGTTGGGTCAAAAATATGAATATGACTGTTCCAGAAAGCTCAAAATGTTAACACAAACAAGCTGCGAAAAAGAACATTTTGCAGTTAAAATACATTGTTGGACAAAGTTGGACTCATGCAGTCTATTAAAAGCAGAAAATAGCGGCCATATTGTACGCTAATTGAATGAATGTACGCAAAAAATTGTGACCCAAAACCTATGCTAACCGGGGCATACACTAACCAGGGTTCCACTGTTTTTATACACAGTATGTACTCCTCTGCATCTTGTTCATATCACAGTACGCTTGGAGGTGCTTTAGGACTGAAGGAGCGCTTTTTGCAAAAATGAAACAGGTTTCCTCTTTCCCATGAAATCTGGATGGTGGATGCTGTCTGAGCTCAAACCCAAACACCCACGCTCCGTCCTGTGAGGAAAGCTGCGTTTGACACACCAGCACACTCCTCAAAGATTCTGATATGTTGATGCACAGTAGAACCATAACCTTAGGGTGATATTACACAATACTGCATAAATACAATCCCAAAATTCACTGATGCTAGGTGTCTAATAAGTATGCTACATATTAGTACGTTTCCTTATTTATAAACCATATATTTTCATAGTTAGAACCTAAAAAAAAACCTTATTAGAGTCCTTTAGACATGAAACAACACCCCTATAGTCGTCAGCAAGCGACGGGGTCCAGAGGTGAGTTTTAGCTTAGCGTGTGTTGCGACCGCAACAGTATCCCTTGATATTGGGATTATTATAATTCAAACCTGCATTAAAAGCCTGTTGCTCCGCCGATCAAGTCTGGTGCTTGTGTGTCTCACCGAACCTTAAAGTAACATTACTGACATTACGGACCCGGTATATCATCACAAGGTCTTTAAATGAGTCGTCTGAGTGTTTAATATTTGTATTTTAGTTAATTTAATAAGTTTCATGATTGAAAATACTTCATTTATGCAAAAAAAACTGAAAGATTTGCTCTAATGTGCAGTTTTTTTTTAAACTAATAACAGACCATGATTAACTACAAAACAGTATGTTTATTGCTACATTTATTTGCTTTATTTAATTATAAACCATGATAGAGTGAAGCTGCAAAATGACTGTCATGTGACTGCTCCTCTAAAAGAAAACTCGGATTTTTGCACATGAAAATGATTTGTGAGCGTGTGTCTGTTTGCATGCTAATAATCATTCAAGGAAGGAACGTATCGGAGGGCAAAACAAGAAGAGCATGTAAGGGTGTCAACCGAAAAGCAGCACAGCGTGGATGCTCCACGGCTTGTCAAGAGTTTGGAAGAAGCCCGTGGACTCGACTTCCGAGCGCCGTCGTTAATCTAATCGTGTTCACCGAGGGTGCAGCGCTTCTCGATCCCGCGTGTTTTTGCGCCGCAAAATGAGCACGTGTCGGTGTGAAGGACCGGCGCTGTCGTTGCTCACACTAAATGCTATTTACCACTTTCACCACACACTGCTAACCTGAATATTTTATGCCGAATAAATCTAATCTCGGCCAACAAAACGCCATTCTTCTCTCAGCTTGCAACAAAATGATCGATAACCCGGGCCCGC
Organism: Oostethus manadensis; assembly: GCA_024372805.1. Taxonomy (NCBI): domain Eukaryota; kingdom Metazoa; phylum Chordata; class Actinopteri; order Syngnathiformes; family Syngnathidae; genus Oostethus; species Oostethus manadensis. The sequence goes on from QODF01000055.1 coordinate 1,252,725, forward strand.
CTCGTGTTTTATAATAGATTATATTGCTATTCTTGCTTTGCTAAGCACCGTGCCAACCTTTTCAAATCCATGCCAGCAAAGTCAGTATCAGGGAAAATGACTGCGAGAAAAAAAAGCCCGCTTTTGAGGCGCAATCTTTGCAGAGGCTAAAATTAGATAGAAGCGGAAAAATCCACTTGACAGTGTAATTCATTGATGCGAGCGGCTATTGATTTGGTTTCAAAGGAGAGCAAACATCTGCTCGGAGCATCGCTCCTTTCAGGGCAGAGGTTGGCTCCAGAAAACTTGATTATACTGAACACGGCGGCATGCGGTGGCTTACAGTTTGTGGTGAAGCCGACTGCCGGCACGAAACACTTACTTTGCTAAATGTTATTGCACGGCAAGATTGCAAAATTGCAAAGTTGAAATTGCTTTGATTTTGAAAACCTGAGGTAGTAAAAGGTAGTCGATCACATGCATGGCGCAGGCGAAAATATTTGGTCCATTTAGTTTGCATTCAACTTCCTCACTTTTGGAACCTCATGCGGTTACATTTGCCTGAAAAGCAGTAGAAAGAAGCAGATCTGATTTAATTCTACCCCTTCTCCATGTCTAGTACTGATAATTCATTCACACCATCTCTTTCACTTGTTGACTTATAACATTTTGTTGGCTTACATCATGAGCATACAGAGTACCACGTGAGGCTGTTTTTAAGTTAAAAAAAAAAAGGAAAATTCTGATGTAATTTTACAGGAATAAAGTCAAAACATTAAAAAAAAAAATCTAATCAGACATTATGAGAAAAAATAATCATCATTTGTCATGTTAGTTGCAAGATCAAATATTAAATAAATACATTCAAAATCATAATATGGGAAAACAAAAAAAGTTGGAATTGTTGGAAAATTATGTTGTGGAAAAACTTATTTTGCAAGAATAAAGTCAAAATATTATGGGAATAAAGTCAATATTAAAAGAGAATTTACAAGAAGAAAGTTAAAATACTCAAAAAATGTAAAAAATACAAATAAAAAAACCCCCAAAAAACAACAGCAGAAATGAAAAAAGCAGCAGTAATTTTAAAAGTCTAAATGCTATGGGAATAAAGTTATTATTAGAACAGAATTTAAAAAGACATTCTTACAACAAAGCTGCAATTTTATGAGGAAAACCCTGTCATTTTAGTAGCATAGAGTTAAAATTCATTCGTTTATTCGTTTATTCGTTCATTCGTTACCGCTTGTCCTCATTAGGGTCGCGGGTATGATGGAGCCTATCCCAGCTGACTATGGGCGGGAGGCAAGGCACACCCTGGACTGGTCCGCCAGTCAATAGCAACGCAGACAAACAACCATTCACACTCACGGTCATACATATGGACAATTTAGAGTCACCAATAACCTAACATGCATGTTTTTGTACCTGGAGAAAACACGCATGCACGGGGAAAACATGCAAACTCCACACAAAGACAGATGCCCAACGGAGATTCAGATCTCCTGACTGTGTGGCCAACATGCTAACCACTCGACCACTGCACGGACCCGTTCATTATACAACCACACACAAATAGTGTTTTGAAGACAAGACACATAACGTGTAACAACAATAAGATAGTAAACTTGTTGTACCCCATAAATGGGATATTCACTTGCCCGTGGGACAAAATCGAGCTCCAAACTAGCTGCATTGCTGTTTTTTATTTATTTTTTGACAAATTGTCACTGTGGTAAAAAGTCAGACATGTAGGATTTGCTACTGTACAAGATCGGCTTTTGTGACTGTCTTTTTAAAAATATTTATTTATTTTTGTTTTTTTAAGAAAATCGGCCGATACTGATAGGTAATTTTATTATTACATTCGTTATTATTTTTGGATCTCCTGAAAATGCTGCAGATCAACTCAATATGAACAGTGTTGTGTTTTGCAAAGCTGCTGTAAATCTGGAATGCAGCTCTCCTAATATTAAACAATTTCCTCTCTGCCTCCAGCTGCTTTTTGGCGGTCTGCCACATGTACCATACTGTGTCATTTTTGGGCCATGCACGCTTGTATCATCTAGCACCACAGGAGGGAAATCACGTCCCCGTGCATGCTTCCCCACTCACGCCTTCAAGCTATTTGTTAAAAAAAACATTGTAGCATGCATGCTGAAACCTCCATAACATTTGTATGCAATATTCCTGCTCCCTGATGACACATCATAATATCCCGATCTCACTACTTTAAGGCCGGATCAACACTGCACACCTAACTGTGCAGTTGGATTTAGAGCTAACATCATTACAATCATTTAAAGCAGAGGTACCCAACGTGTGGCCCTGGATGTTTTATTGGCTATAAAACACAAACATGCTTTGTGTTAACATTTCTGGATTTCCAGAGGGGATTAATTGGATTGACATTATTTCTTTTGGGAAAAATTGATTCAGTTAGTGTCATTGAGAGTCGGACCAACAAATGACTAACCACGGTTCCATCGTCCGGTGGATTGCTGCCCATTTTTGGACTTTTAAACATTTTTTCGTAGAACATAGGCCCTTCTATTCACAGAAAACACATCTCATTCACCCTCAGCTGGTAATCATTCATAAATACATACAAATGAAACCACCGGTACAATGTTCCTATGCCAGAAATGAAAAATAATGCAACATTTTCAACACATTATCTGTTCAGTAGCTGTGCAGTACCTGTGCCGGCGCCCCATTGATCATCAGGTAGTAAAGTTTGCTGAGGATGCTCTGCTGCAGCTGGTCCCAGGAAATAGACCGATCCTCCCTCATTAAGAATGGCGGGGCAAACCTGGAACACCAGCAAACGGGTCGACACGTGTTAAGCTCATTAACACGGCTTTCCTCACACAGCACACAAATAAAACTAATGATATCAACATTCTCATCATAGCATGGAGATAGATAATGTATGGAACTGGCTGGAGAGGAGGGGGAAAGCCATCACTCTGGAATGATGATTCCCATGACGCGTTAATTATAATTCATATTTAATTGAGGGCTGCCGTCCGTTGTCTGGCTCTAAATTATTGGCGGGAGTCCACGTGAGGAGACAAAGTGAGCTACGCAGTGACAGCATAACAATCGTATCTTGTAAACACACGGGCAGAAGCTGATTAACGCACACACACACACACTGCGCGAAATCCAAAGTGTAGGAATGCTAATGAGAAAAATAACAGCTAATTATAAGATGGGAGCAAATTCCCAGGGTAAATGTCCTATTGGAATGCAATAAATATGTTTAAATACATTTGTGTATATTTCAAATACATATTCATTAATGAATTAGGCTTTTTGTGGTTGAAAAAGGCCTATTGTTTGACAAAACATATGCACACTTAAGCTAATGTTACATGTTTTTTTGCCTAAAATAATAATTTCCAAGCATGAAAATAGCTAAATGAACTAAAACGCAAATCTAAGCCATTCAGAAGACGCATTCAAAGACGCTGACACAGTATTCAACTCTAGTCACTTAGCATCAGTAATGTTCGGTGACGTCAGACTTGCTCACCATAACAGGCTGTTATTGCAGGTTTGAGTCATCTCGCAACAAGCACAATAACCCCGAATAAAAACACGGGCGACTGTTGCGGCTGTAACCCACAGCAAGTTAAAACTCAACTCTGAACACCCGAAGTGACTTCCTGTTATTCCCCCTGCGGTATAACATACACAAGCACAAGTCTTATTTATAATGGCTTAAATGGCTTATTTACTCTTATTATGCTTCTTAGAATGGGTAATATGAATGTACAGGTGATTATAGGGGTGTCACTTCATGTCTAGAGGGCTCTAATCATGTTAAAAACATATTTACAAGGTCGTAAACGGGTTTTCTATGCTCTAACTTCAAAAATACTCAATTCACAAATAAGGAATCCTACTTTGCCAAAATTCACCAATCACTGTCGGTATCGCTGAATGTAGTCCACCGCCTCTTTTCCTAGATGATTGCATTAGTGTATGATGTATGTGATTGATGTATTAGCAACAAAATGATGACACATAATTTGAATGAAATGAAAATGATCACCCAATAGAGGGGGGAAATCAAAGACACCCCAAAAATGAAAGTGAAAAAATTATGCATTTGCCAAAATGTCATTGTAGCAACTCCAAATGATTCTCAGTAGTTTGTGGGGCCCCCACGTGCTCGTACACATGCCTGACAATGCCGGGGCATGCTCCTAATGAGACCACGGATGGTGTCCTGGGGGATCTCCTCCCAGATCTGGACCAGGACATCACTGAGCTCCTGGACATCTAAGGAGCAACCTGGCAGCGCCGGATGGACCTAAACATAATATCCCTGAGGTGTTCAAATGGGTTTAGGTCAGGTGAACGTGGGGGCCAGTCAATGGTATCAAGTCCTTCATCCTGCAGCAACTACCTGCATACTCTAGCCACATGAGGTCGGGCATTGTCGTGGACCACGAGGAACCCAGGTCCCACTGCACCAGCATGGATTCTGACAATGGGTCCAAAGATTTCATCCCAATACCTAATAGCAGTCATGGTGCCATTATCTAACCTGTAGAGGTCTTTGCGTCCTTCCAGGGATATGCCTCCCCAGACCATCACTGACCCACCACCAAACCGGTCATGCTGAATGATGTTGCAGGCAGCATAACGTTCTCCATGGCATCTCGAGATCCTTTCATGTGTGTCGCATGTGCTCAGGTTAAACTTGCTCTCATCGGTAAAGAGGACAGGGTGCCAGTGGCGTAATTGCCAATTCTGGTGATCTATGGCAAATGCCAATCGAGCTCTAGGGTGCTGGGGAACGAGCACAGGGCCCACTACAGGACATCGGGCCCTCAGGCCACCCCTCATGGAGCCGGTTTATGATTGTTTGGTCAGAAACATTCACACCAGTGGCCTGCTGGAGGTCATTTTGTAGCGCTCTGGCAATGCTCATCCTGTTCCACCTTGTACAAAGGAGCAGATACCGATCGTGCTGAGGGTTTAAGGACCTTTTACGGCCCCGTCCAGCTTTTCTGGAAACTCCTCCAAAAAAGTGTTCCTCTAATTTTTTTGAGCAGTGTGTGTTAACATGCGCTGCCTTTAAGTAGCTGCACTAATTTATTGAGTTGAGCTTGTGACGCAGTTAGGCACAGGAATTGATTGATACAGCTGTAAAGTGTAAGTATTGTGAAATACTTAGATAGCAATGTTTAATTAGGAGATTCTAGCTGCTGCGTCAGCCACTATCCAACCAAATACATGTCTATAATAGTCAGTCAATTCTTTTGTGAATACAAAATAGAAGTTTTGGTGTTAAAATATGACATCATTTTAATTCTGAAAAATCAATTAGGGACATTTCAAGGAATGCATTTGAAACATTTCACATGTGGGGTGTCCGAAAGTGGCTTTTTCGCCAAGATCCGATATGCTGATATTGTTCAACTCTCAATTTCCGATTCAGATATCAACCGATACCCATATATCGTCACATATTTCCTGTTGTGGAATGAAAACATATCTGTTGTGAAGCTAACGGATACTGCAGCAGCATTTAGCTTCTCAGTGTGGCTGTAAACATTGTGCAACTGCCGAGGAGTGTCCCGCAGATACTACTGCATCTGCCTGCCACTATTACCACGTTATAATGGCCAAATCATGCAGTCCATGGGCCGAATACTATCAAAAGGAAATTGTTAAGTCTTACCTGTGAAAGTCTATTCCTCGGGATTTGGTTTGGTGAGTAAAACGAGTCGTACACTTTGATATAGCACATGGGTGAGGTATCTTCTGGGCCGTATCCAGTACAGCGGCAACAACATTTACATATTTATGTAAATGCGCTATCCCCCTCACCCTAAGCTGTGTTTGACAACCCTGTTATGGCGAGCGCACTCGCTGGAGCGTGCACGCAGGAGATCAAAGTCTATAAAGACCTCAGCTTTGCATCGGAACACGTGCACAAATGTGGCTCAGATAGAAGTTACAGATGTCCGCCATCCCCTGGTGTAAAGTATTAACTACATGACGCATCATCAACCAAGAAGTAGCCTGCTAACTAACTAAATATTTTGTTCACAGTTTGTACATGTAATACACTTTGTAATTACAGTATTTATTAGTTATTTGAAATTGAAACTTCCAATCCAATTGTGCCAAAAGACTTTCCCACAGTAAAAAATGATTTTCATCTCCATTGTTGCTGGGCTTTGACTAGAACCAAGCTAGAGGAATGTGACTCCAATGTCATCTCCTTGGCAGAGTCAAGTCCCCCCACTGACATCTGATGAGTCTGACATCAGTGGGTGGGTAGTTTGATCAATGACAGCGAGTCTTTTTGGAAAGAGAAAACTGACACTGACTGACTCTGGTGGATGCGATTGGACTTTCTCACGCCTGCGCTGGCTATCCCACCTCCATTGATCCGATGTGTCTGATGGATCTGCAGCCGGCCAGATGTTGGATTTCCTCTGGCGTTTGATTCCAGACTAATCACGCAGTGAGATGGATGGTCGGCCTTTCTGTTTCAAGGAGGTAGAGTGACCTTGAAGTGCTTCTGGCGCAGAGCAGAGCTAAATATAAAATGACTGAGCATCCCAAATCCACGGAGTAGCTCTTCTTAGCTAAAAGTGGTAGGCTAGAACTCTCCTCAACTCCACAATGACTCAAGCAGATGTGTGCCGTGACGAATCAAAACATCAACGCCACTCAAGTACTGCAAGATATGCAAAATAGTTGAACAATAAATTACATACTTATTATGTATACCAATTAGACTGACAAATTCTTTGAAGAGAGGCAAGGTACGCCCTGAACTGGTAACCAGTTCATAACAGGACAAACGTTCACACCAATGGACAATTCAGAGCAGGTGTGTCAAAACTTAAAGCCAACAGTAGGTTGCGGGGTGAAGACGACGTTCCTGTTTAAAATATCTACGCTCCAATTAGGGCGTGAATTTGTTCAGACTGCTGATTGGACGAGCCAGAAAAAGGGAGGGGGAGACTACTGCGGACATAAGACTATGGTTTGTCGGGCGGCATTGTAGATAGCACCTCTTCATCTTTCTCTCAACGTCTGAGCAAAAGCTACAGTATTTCAACACAAAACATCACAGTCTGCAAGATGTGCAACCCAGAAAAGGATTACCCAGCATGCTTTGTTGACGAAGTGATAATTTTCAACTGTTTTACGCCTTTTTAAGACGTTATTTTGTACAATAGTTCCCTACATCGCAGTCTAGGAACGGCCTGTGTGTGTCACACATAGCACTCGTGTAATTACCTGATGGTCTGCTGGCCTGCTCCTGCCGCATTGCACACCAACAGCAGAATCTTCATTGGGATGCCCTGGTTGAGAAATTCTGAAGACAAAGCCCCGGATGCAGGTAACCTTTGCCCCTCGGGACCAGTGGCATACGGAGAAGATGGTAGACTGTGATGGTAGCCTGGAAATAAAGGGAGTAGTAGGGAGGTACGGTGGGACCTCATTTAGTGTGTTTTTGGCAATTTCTGTCCAAAAAAAACCCCATTTTGCTTCAGATCGCGTACAATATGGCGAGTGTCTTAATACGCTGTTTCAGTCCAACTATACTCGTAGCATATTTAGTATCACAAAACGTCCTTCTTAGCAACCTCTGAACTGAAAACCGGAACCACAAGACGTCTTCTCGCTCTGTCGCCTGCCTGTGACATCATCAGTAGGTGACTCTGTAGTTTTTGGAAATTATGGTTTGTTACTGCACCTATACAATGTTTTGTGTCCATTAGTGCGCGTGATTTTGCACTAACAAGCATAGAATTTTTAGATACACTTTCTATGAATGGTGAGAGGCCTTTTATTTGCAAAAGAAGTCTCTCCAATGGCGTTTCCATGTGAATGGATACAATTAAATTAGGGGCGCCAGGTAGTACCCTGCAACCACATGAGGCGCCCGCAAACCTGCTTTTCGTTCATGTTTTCAGTTCAACATGTGAGAACACTGGAAAGAAATGCATTCTGTAATACAAGAGGTGAGTTGTGGATATGAACATGATGTTAATGTTCTGATAAAACAGGCATATTTGCTTTGTTTGGGTTAAAATAAGCCATGAAAATAATGCTATGTCACAAATGTCACAAAAACGAGTAGATTCCGGCCATTTCATTTTGTAAAAGCAGCTCTCTAGCTAGAATATGTCCTTTCTACTGATAACGTGTATGTCTCGGCATGTGAGTCTGTCCCTCTCTGTCTCCATCCCTCATAAGAGGAGATCCCCCCTCCACCTACCTGCATACGTTGTTTCCTATATTAACTAACATTTCAGATTGAATAGTCAGACATTTTCTCCAGAAGCCGCCTGCTCCGGTTTGTGTACCTTTATTCAACTGTACTCATTATTCTCAAAGAACTTTACTTGTCTCATCTACTTTGGAGCCAGCAGCAGCTTTTTCCTTGACACTAACATTTAGGCCACAAGTCGCTTTCTTTTGATCACGACTACAAAATAACCCACAATGGGGCCAAAGAAAGTTGCATTTTATCAGGAAGGTGAGAAACACTTTTGAAGAAATAACAGGGAGGCGGTGTCCGTGTGGATCATGCTGCCTTTGTCAACAATCAAGTCTTCAACAATCATGTCTTCAATCAAGGTGACATTGACGTTAAATGTTCATTTATCCCACGCATTCATGTGCATTTTCTGCACGTAATACTATACAATCATCCATCACGGTTCGATTGTTCCCTCGCTCTATTGCCTTTATTAAAAAATGATTAATTAATTAATAAACAATCACCGTTTCATAGCTGACTATGGCCTATTAGTCAAAATATATAAAAAGACATATGTAGTATTCCGGTCACTAGGCGTCACTAATGTTACATTGACGAGACGTTACCTTAGATTACATTACCTTAACATTCCATGTAGTCAGCCATGGTATGTCCGACATGATAGCTCTCCTCCCATTCAGTGTGGAATTGGTACATTTTTTGGTGTCTTACTTTGTCTTTCTTTCTGTTGAAACCCTTGATTACGTTTAGAATAAATAAATTGGAGGGTAACTAGTTAGCCTGTTTGCAGCACGGTGGTCGAGTGTTAAGCATGTTGACCGCACAGTCAGGAGATCTGGGTTTGAATTTCCGCCACGCATCTCTTTGTGGAGTTTGCATGTTCTCCCTGTGCCTCTGTGGAGTTTGCATGTTCTCCCCGTGCATGTGTGGGTTTTCTCCGGATACTCCGGTTTCCTCCCACATTCCAAAAACATGTGTTGTTTAGTTAACTGGAATTTCCAAATTGTCCATAGTTATGAACGTGAGTGTGAATGTTTGTTTGTCTGCCCTGCGATTGATTGGCAACCAGTCCAGGGTGTACCCCGCCTCGCGCCCAAAGTCAGCTGGGATAGGCTCCAGCATACCCTCGCAACCCTAATGAGGATAAGCGTCATAGAAAATGGATGGATAGTTAGCTTGTGTCCCAATATATATTCTGAAGTGCTATAAGTGTTGTGCAAAGTGGTGTAAACAAATAATAGAAGTTTAAAGGTACTTTAAAGCTACTCTCCTTTAGTACTTAAAACTAAAGGTAGTTTAAAGGGGTGTTGTTTCTTCTCTGCTGTGCTCTAATAATGGTAAAAACATATTGTAAACAGATTTTCTATGCTCTAACTATAGAATATTTCATTTATTAATATTAAATCCTATTTTGCAGAAGTTAAATTATTGGTTTGGAACCAATTGGAGAGCGAGGACTGTAACTATAAAGTACAAAAAGATGTTCTGTGTTGGGGTCCAGAATGGATGAATTGGATTTGCATGATTTCTTATGGGGAAACATGTATACGGTTTTAGGTATTATTGACACTAAGTGACATTCCACTCAGTGTTTTTCTGCACAACATACAAAATGTTTCAGATTTCTTCTTGAAAGGACTGCTCTTGAAACTTAACACCTCTGACTGGGATTGAGGAGGGGCACTGATGAGACAGCAGCTTTCTATTTTAGCGGAGTTTGATTCACGGAACAGATGGACTCTTGGCGGCCTGAACTCTCCACAAGAGGTCTTATCTGATGCATCCTCCGATGCACATCATGTGGTGATGAGGTGCCAGCCAGCAGCACTTCCCTTCTGCCCCACCTCGGGTTCACCCTGGCGCAGAAGGGGTGTGACTGACTGAGCGAAAAGCTGAGTTTATAATATCTCCGTGGAATGTGACGCCCGCCAAGGCTGCGTTTTTGTCACGCAGTCGACAACCTCGACGCTCGGCACGCAGGTCAGCGTCTCAGAAGTTGACTGTGATAAATTACACTGCAAATCCCACTCAGTCAACAAGTAATTGATTGGCCAAAGTTACTGAGCCTTCCCCCGAACCCCAATGTTTTATTAAAGCACGTTGTTCTCCCGACACGTGATCCGTCACTGCCAGGAGCTGCCATGAGTGTGATCTTTGCAAAGCAGCAAACAACTATGTTAGCACATCCCTCCTCGCACAGAAATAATTGGGGTGTGCTGAGTGCATTAATCTGTGCGCTGTAAGGAGGGCAAGACCTATTCAAAACTAATCAAAGTCTGCAAATGCACCATCAAAGCTTTGACATGAATTGGCTGATTGCAATATCTTGACCCTGGTGAATGCTAGGCCTGATGAGGACGCACAGCTTTTAATTTATTAATGATGCTCTAATCAAGCCGCTGATAGAACTCGCTTAAATCATGGAAGACAATTTTCACGAGAAGTGACCCCTGGCAGCCTTGAAGCGAATCTCCTTTTAAAAGCTCAGTGAAAGACGCTCATGCAAGAGTAAAATGCTGAGGTCACCTCCTGGTGCGTCCCCCTGAGAATTACACCGGGATGCGGCGGCGGAGAGCCACCACTCATCCCTCATTAAATCAAATATTTTATGGCGTCCTGTCAAATACTATATAGTTTCTCGACATCTGTTCCTTGACTCCTTTCACTTCTATCCCGTTGTGTGTAACCTTATTTTTACAGGACAGACACCTGTACGTGCGTGGTATCACGCTGTACACTTTGTTAGGTCAACTAATGTGAATAAAATGTATGGAAATCAGCGCTTTGACATTGAAAGTAGCAAAGCAATGAAACAGCCACCCAGGCAGAAGCAGACTAACTGTTCAAAATAATAGCAGTGCAATGGCCAGTAGGACTGGGAGGAAAAAAATAATAATAATTATCCCTCCCAGTGGACGAGCCAATAGGCAGTAGGCACCCTTTTCCCGGGTCGGGCAGGGGCTGACACGGGGCGAGGTCATTTATAGGCCCCGGACGCCCAGCGACCACAGTCCGGGAGCAGCCTCTCCCAGATGTCACACTCAAAGCCAACAGGCACGCTACTGTTGGAGATCCCGGCGGCCCGCACCCCCGAATACCACCAAGGCCATCCCCTCTCCCCGTATCCGAGAGGAACCCGGTACACCCCACCACTTGGAGAGGCAGCAACCCTCCAGGGGCAGTCACACACCGCACCCCCCAACCACTTCCCCCAGTGCCCACACCACTGGTAAATCCCCTGCACCCAACGTACACAGAAACACACACTGACACACACCAGCACTCGCACACACAAAACCACACCCGCCCAACTCCATGCACACTCACTCCCCCAACCCAGGTCCTCCCAGGCAATCCGGCACGCGCACCCATCCACCTCTGCAGGAGCGTGCCCGGGCCAACCTAGATTCCCCTGGGGGTCAGATATGTCCCCACTCCCACACCCGGGTAGAGGCATCCCCCGAAACCCAGGGCCCAGGAGTGGCACCCCACCCACACCCGGCCAGCCCAGCCAACCGACCCGGGGCCCGATGGGCCCTCGCCCCACCACCAACCGGTCGCCCCGGCACCAGACCTACCCCAGCCTAAATAGAGATAAACACCGGTCCCCCACAGAGCAGCGCAGCCTAGCCCCCCTCCCCAAGGCACCACCAGCGGCCCGTATGACCCTGGCACCTCCGCCAGCCGCCCAACTCTCAGAGTGAAATGAAAGAGCTAATTACCGGGGACCAGAGTGAATGAGATTGGTCCAATTGATAGTTTAAAGAGCTAGACATTATCACACAAGAGATATGATCTAATAAAAGGTTACTAAATTGGTTCATACTTAGAATGGCTTTTGTTTTACAATTCATGAGAATAGTTTTCTTTGCGATGCATAACGCAGTAAGGACCATACGTGAGGTGTTATTATCGATATTGATGCCACCTAAATGGCCAAGTAAACACAATGTGGGGTGTGCAGGAATATGACATCTGGACCAAGTGGACAGCTCCTCACATACCTGAAGCCAAAACCTTTGGACAGGAGCACAATACCACGCAGCATGTATATAGTTATCAACAGAGTTATTTGTGCACTGTGAGCAAATATTTGACTTTGTGAGACCCATCTTGAACATCCTTTGTCCTGTATAATGAGTCCTATGAAGAATTTTGAACTGAATTCGCTGTAGATTTAAGTCTTTTGTCATTTTAAATGTTTTTGAACATATTCGTATCCATGTGTTTTGATCCAAATGACTGAGTAGGTCTGTTTCCCATTTTGCAGTCGGTAGGTGTTTTAGTGTTGTAGTGTGCCTATATATTTTTGATAATAACTTTGGGGGGAAGAGGTTACAGAATTCTGCCACCTTGGTTGACGTTTGCAGGTTCAATTGATTGATTCCATATTGGGAGGTGAGCGTATCAAATGACACAAACTTTCCTTCCACCATGATATTATCTAAGTGTGTTTTTCCAGAGAGAAAAGTTGATCATTGTTTTATTTTGTAGGATGTCAGGGTTGTTCCAGATGGGTGTCAGCTTACATGGAGTGAGGGAACATTTGTTTATTTTAAGAAATTCCCACCAAGCCGTCAGAGTGGAGCTGATGTTCATACTTTTGTAACATTTATGATGTTAATTGGTTGAACTGATGATTGGTAGATCACAGATTGCTAGATCATCACACAGTGCTTGATATATATCTCGCCATGGCTCATCTGGATAACTCGGTTTGAGCCATTTGGAGACATATTGCAGTTTATTGGCTAAGAAATATTGAGAAAAGTCTGGAAGCTCTACACCACCCCTGCCTTTGGTTTGTTTTAACGTATTTAAGCTTATACGTGATAGTTTGTCTTTCCAAAGGAATTTAGAGATGTGGGAGCCCAGTGACTTGAACCAGTTGGAGGTTGGTTTGGTGGGTATCATTGAAAACAAATAATTATGAAACAATAAAACAAATTACTTAAGGAATTATGTTACAGGCACATGACAAATGCAAAGGTAGGAAATTGGGAACATTTGATCCTTCCTTCTGTATAGAACATAATTACATTTTTTTAATCTATGGGACAATGGACAGCTACACTTGCATGTGCTTATTGTCCTGCGTGGGGGTGGGGGAGTTAAATAGAGTCGAGCTTAAAGAAGAAACATGCAGTGTGAAGGAAAGTACATTGCATTACATCACTAGCTCAGAAACACTTGGAATGCATTGTGAAGACATAAATCTGACCGCACAAAAGAGCTCTGCACAGGGGGTGGTTGCATAATTCACAGTGTTCTATGTGATGTTGTACACTTTTTAATGTGCTCCTCAAGGCCTCCCCTCGGCAGTAAAGTGCACTTCCCCAGCAAACTAAACAATAAAACTTGCTGGTTTGCTTAGTGAGTGTGTGTTCAGACAATAAGGTCACACTAAATAAGAATATATTTTGTAACTTACCCTATAAGAGAACGTGTGACTATCATTTTTTAGCACAAAACGTACCGGAAGTGCGCGCAGAGCCTCCTCTGATGTAGAGGGGCGGAGCATGGAAGGCATAGATGACATCATTTTCAGCCACGCTGGTTAGATCGTCCTCATCGAAGAAGGAGCGCTGGAAGCCGGTGGAGTAAACCTCCGTCAGGATCACCTGGGGAGGCCAGAAAGAAGAATTGTTAGTTTCACGTAATTTTTATTATTAAGGAGAATATACTTGAGTGTTTGTGGGGTGTGCTCCCACTCTGCCAATCATAACGTGCGTCCCTCCCATGTGCCCTGCGCTCACACTGAGCATTCATGGCACTGCCCCATTGCTTCACCCATCACTTCTGTTCCACTAAATTACTTCCCTGAGGATTATATTATTTTAGGTCATTCTGATTATTTATTGTGCAAGATGTCATTCATTTTTAGCGAGAGGAGCAATGGCTTTTCTAGCAAGGTTGTTGTGGCTTTGGGATCATTCTTTCTTTTTATTCTTCAGGGGCCCTATCCCACATTCCCAATGTACAGTAATCCCTCACCACTTCATGCTTCACAAAATATACTAATTAATAAATCATACGGTGGCCAAATACTGCCTGTTATTAGTCCAAAATGTCCAAGCGCATAAATGGCTAAAAGAACTAAAATATAAATATCAGACATTCAGACGACACATTCAAAGATGCTGTGACGACATGTACTATTCTACACGGGTTACTAGGTGTCAGTAATGTTACGGTAATGTCGGATGAGACACACAAGCACCAGACTAGATTGCCGGAACAACATGCTTTTATTGCAGGTCTGAATTATTTCACAGCAGACACAATAATCCCTAAAACGGAACCTACTCCAAGCTAAAACTCAACTCTGAGCCCCAAACGTTATTTCCTGTCCCGTAGCACTGGAACACATTTCTGGCAACACACATGACTATGTGTCTTAAATTGCATGTTTTCTCCTATTATGTCTACCATATCTGGTAGTATGAGTGTAAAAGTGACTATACTGAAAAGGGTGTAAGTTCATGTCTAGAGGTCATAAACAGCGTTTCTATGCTCCATTTTCACAAAGCTATTTAAGCGTCACGAATTATTAATGATTACTGTATATGTTTAAAAAGCTGTATTCTTGTTCAACATGATATGAAAGTGCCATATCACGAGGCTGCTGTGTTTTTAAGCTTTCAATTGAAATGCCGTTTCTACATCACATGAACATAAGGAGATCAGGAGATTTCCACGGGATCTTCTGAATGTCACAAGTTTAGAAGTCCATGTTTGGCAGCTTGCATTTGTCACTTTTTCTTGAAAATGACAGACAGAACGTATTTGTTTGCAATTGACTGTTTTTTTGGGTTTTTTTTTGTAGAGCTAAAGACCTACCCCTCTTTAACCATAACCATGAGCATGAAACCAAGCGTGTGGCGGGGCGTGGAGACCCCTGACAAGCCAAAAGCAGAGAAATGCAGATGTACGCTGTACTGTAGTACTACTATTTTATTAAAAGAAACACACTTTAGTGCCCCACTGGGATCCAATAATAAGAAATGCTAAAAGCGTTGAAATGTATCACAGAGCCGTCATTCTGTGAATGCACTTCGGCACAGATGAGTGCACTCACACTTGCCAAAAATGCTGGCCTTTAGGTGTGACGCACCGCATGACTGTCCTAATGTTAGGCACGTGCTTTTTGTTTTAAATCCCATTTTTTTATGTGGTCGTTCAAATTACCAAACAAACACGACGTGTTATGTGAAGGCAAAGTGTCTGGGAAGTGACGTGCAGTAACGTGCGATACCATTGATTTTATACCATTTATACTGCACTCACATATCCCATTTACATCCACATACGAACGAGACCGGAGTCGCATTTGAAAAAAATCGGAATTGTGCTGATCACACCGAGATGAAAAAAAAAAAATTAGATACAGTTTGCATATCAGCAAAATAAAACAAATACGGAATTGATCTGCTGTGTACGCCCTTAATGAAGACGTGCTGTGGCTGTAGATGTGAACATAAAACATGTTCAAGTTGTAACAATGATACAAGGCTCATTTGCCAGGAACAGCATTATTATGTAGCAATTCAATGCCCCGTTACCACTGAGCCAGGATTGGACCACCAGTAGTTACAGGGATACGTGAGCAGAGTGAGGATCAGAGTTGCCAGATGGGACAGGATCAGTTCCAGGCCCCTGGAATACTTCCCATTACTTCCACGGGGGGAACATTGTCTTGACAATTCAACAGCACTGCTTGTGTTCGACTTCATGAAAACACAGCAGAGGTCACGCACTGAAGAAGACACATTAAGAAGACAAAGTCAAGCGTGCTGTTACCTGGTCCGGGGAGATGTTGCCCTCATCAGCCACCATCCTTCTCAAGCAGGCGATGGAACCAAACAGAGGCACGGCCAACCCGACTCTCAGGTACCTTTGTCCTTTGGTGCTGAACACCAGAGTCACACACATGGGCCTGCCAGAGTCCAACACACAGTCATGTATAGACTTAGGAATGCTACGTTCTATTTCCTCGTCTTTATCATTTCTATTGCAGACTCCTCTCTATGGCCAGGGAGGGGACAAAAGAAGACTTTCATGAATAAATCAATAGGTTTTAACATTAATAATGGATCATTAGGAGTTAAGTTTTATGAGCGCCAAATAATGGAATCTGTAGCATTTTTAAAAGCAGGGAGCCCTTGGCTCTGACCTCTCCAGAGGCAGTTGCCCCTTTTACGCAGCCCTTTCAGGCTGGGAATGTTGTGCAGCCGTTACGCTTCACCTCTCTTTGTAAAGTGCACAGGGTTAACAGTATCGCTCACAGATAAGAACAACACAGCCATATCAATGTCTGTGTAACCGCCGTAATCAAAACTTGCTTCTTGAACTCAGTCATGTTTCTCACCTCAAGTCTCTGCTGTTCTTTTGATCACGGCTGAAAAATAACCCAAGTTGAAGCCAAAACAGGTGCAAATGCCAGCATTTGATAAAGAAGGTAAACTCTTGAATTTGAGGATTTGTAAACCACAAGGCATGCTGGGTAACTTCACTATGGTGACGCGTGCGCTTCCCAGCATGCCTTGCTGGTTATAAATCCTAGTATGCAGATACAAAATATGTTGAGATGTAATTCACTACTACACATTTATAAATGATCACCAAGCCGGGGTAAATGAGAAGAGTTTTTTTTTTTAATAACAATGCAAAATAGTTTCACTTCAAATCAAAGGAAAGGTGTACAAAACTGCGGAGAGACCAGCAATGTTGTTTGGTTTCGAGAGAGTGCCGCTGAGGAAAAGACAGGAGGCAGAGGTGGAGGTAGCAGAGATGAAGATGCTGAGATCCACTTTGGGTGTGACCAGGATGGGCAGGATCAGGAATGAGTACATCAGAGCAACAACAGATGTTAGAGGTATCGGAGACGATATAGACTGTATAAAGACAGAGAGGCCAGACTGAGATGGTTCGGACATGTCCCGAGGAGAGAGAGAGAGAGAGAGAATATATTGATAGAAGGATGCTGAAGGTAGTTGGTGTAAGAGAAGACAGGGTTCGATGGAGGCAATTGATTCGCTGTGGCGACCCCTAAAGGGATAACCCAAAAGGAAATAAGATGAAAAGCACAAATTGGTAATTTTTGCACAAAAACATGTTATCATCAAAAATCAGTTTGTAGGGTGGCAAATGTGAATATCCAGGAATCCACTGTACACTGAATGATGATGATGGCTATAGAAAAAGCAATTTTTTCCCCCTCCTAAAGAAAAATAGTCTGGAGATGCAAATGTAACACCAGTTTGTCTTTTTAAATTTAAACAATTGAATACAAAAAAATTTACGTGCAGTTTGAGAGTCTTTTCCATAATAATTTGTGTAAAATGAAAAAAAAAACATATCCATCCATCTTCTTCCGCTTATCCGAGATCGGGTTGTGGGTTGTTATTTATTCCCTAAGGGGCAATTAACGGAGATGAAATAGAGAACCGCTCATCTTTTAATGATTGTTTTAAATCGACTCCTTAATGAGCGTAAAGAGGTCTTTTTACGGTGTATGCCGCCACCACTATCAGCATCCATCCGTTTTCTATGCCGCTGATCCTCACTATTGCTGTAGAAATGTGTTTTATAACATGTATAATGCTTTGAATGCTTGTCGCTATGGTGGCATAGTGTTTCGAACACAACATGTCAAAAAGACATGACTTACTCTTCTGTGGGAATTTTCTTTGTATTGTCCCTTCCCGTGTAGAATAGCATCAGGAATAGCATCCTTGCTATCCAAAATGTGTCTATACCGTACTTTCAAGCCATATGTTCCTCCGAAGCACTCGCTGTTCCCATTTGGTCTCCCTGCACTTGCTTCGTCCATTGTTGCCTTTGTCTTTTGGAAAAAAACAAACTCACGGTATCACTTCAACATAACAGACAGCGACAAAACAAGGATTTGGCAAAAACGTAAAACTGCAAACAATATAGAACATATTTAGGCTAAGTTGATAAATAAAATCCTCCACATTCCAAAAACATGCACGTTAGGTTAATTAGGGACTCTAAATTGTCCATTAGTGTGTGAACGTGAGTGTGAATGTTTGTCTATATGTGCCCAGCAATTGACTGGGGACCAGTCCAGTGTACCCCGCCTCTCGCCCAAAGTCAGCTGGGGTAGGCTCCAGCAAACCCACTACCCTAATGAGGATAAACGGTATAGAAAATGGATGGATGGATGATAAATCATGCGAGTGACCCTTAAAAAAATTCTTTAAAAAATGTCCTGAATCCAGACGGGTGATCCGGATCACCCCCAAAATTGAATCAGTTCTTCCATATCACATTTTCGACAATTCCTGAAAATGTCAGCCAAATCCAACCCAAAAACAGACAAAACACAAACAATATAAGTATTGTAAAAAGTACTAGTGATCTGTATCCTTCCGAGTCTTCCCCCCCCCAACTGGGTTTACAACTTTCTATAAAAACATCCAAAAGGTCCAAACCATCCTCAGCCCAAGATAGCTCTGCAGCCATACTGAGTAAACAAAATGATCCATTATGCAAAGAATGCAATATGACCACCACAGAATTTGGGTTTGGGCTGCTTGGCGCAGGACATATTTGTTTAGAGTACTGTGTATGGCTCTCAGCCTGTGAGAATATCTGCACACAGACAATTTTAAAATGTATCTGGTTCACTTCGGTCTAATCAGCACCTTATGACACAATCCGAAGAAACAAACCTTATGAAATGCTTTCATCTTGGTGTGCTGACAGGCTCATGCCTTTTTAAAAACAATCACCTAAATTAGAAGAGATGCTGGCTGAACTTGTGTGAACTGTGCATGAGAGTATTGAGAAGTAAATAGCAAGAATGATCCGATAGATCACCAGTGCGGGTTCTGTGTTGATTCAAAAGGTGCCTTTCAGAGTAAAAAGCTTCATGACTTAAAACTAATGTTTCGATTACGCAGCTATTATGCAATCATACAAGTAAAGCTTCATCGATTATTATGGACAACTACTAATGATTTTTAGATTTAAAAATCTAAATCTCCGCTGCTTTCAGCCTCTCAGTTGTGAATATTTTTACATTTCCAGAATCGTCTATAAAAGCAGACCTATTATATTTGTGTTTTAAGGCAAAACAAGATCTTCATACTCATCAGCTTCGACTTTGGAAACAAAGATCGACATTTTTGCCTTTTTTCTGCTGTTTTTTTGTATTGTTCATACCAATTTGGGCCATCTAGGGCAGGTGTGTCTTTGATGTTGTTGTAAGCAACATGTGTTATGTGTTATTTATTTATATTATTTAAGTTATGAATATTTCAAGAAAAAACTGCATCTGAGCTGTCTGATATGTATGAAATTCCGTCTTTTCTCTTTTTTCTACATTTTTGCTGCTGTCCCTCCAACAATTATTTAGACTTTCTAAAATAATCTTCTTTGCATAATATAATTTTATTCCCATTATATTTTGACTTTATTTCCGTAATAGTATAACTTTCCCCAAACCTAACAGCAAGCTTCGGATTAATCGACTAAGAAAATAATTGCTACATACAAGCCACTGTGTGTGTGGTCAGAGTGTGTGTGCCGTGTGTGGTGAGAGACGGCTGTGAATGCAATTACTTTTTTTTTAAGCAGAATCCATGTCAATTAAAAAAAAATTGTTACAAAAAACAAAAGGACTGGTTTGGTCTCCCGCCAAAAAAATGTCACGATGTCAAATCACAAAATGGAAATCAAACATAACACTAAATTGGTTGTTTAAATGAAGTGTCTATTACAAACAATACCCACATATGCCGTACCACTGATTGGTAGAAAACAGCACATCTTATGTTGCAGATCAGCATCAGCTATTTGCGATCCCAAAGCACCTTTGGTGTCGACAACTACTGTGTAGCACCTCTATTAAGATTGAAGGCTTTGTTAGCACAACAGCGCTTTCAAGCAAGCGCTTGCATCAGCATGTTTGCAGCTATGCAAGCATCTTAATGGGAATGTCATTAGCTGACAGAATGGCTTTTCCAAAATAATCTTTTGAGGATGCTGTCTGCTTGTGTAGATTCCAGATCATGATCATTCATCAATGGAATTGGAGTCATCAGAGAATCTTTTGCTTAAAAAAAAAGTATTCAACCACAAATGGGACCTATGATTTCTGCTTTTGTATGGGAAGTATTTCTAGGGTGGACCACATCCATCACAAACATCAGCCCACCGCTCCTGAATGAAAGTGTCAAAAAACAACCAAAAACACTGGTAAGAATGGATAAAACAACTTCAAAACTCCTCTGTCTTGAATAGAAGCTAGCGGGGTTAGCTTAGTTTAGCAGAGCATGCTAGTGCAGCTGTCTGCGCGCAACTCTATATGTTTGTTGTACGACGCCTGCAGGTGTTGTGCAAGTTCTGAGTGAAACACAAATGGCTATTATAGTTTTATAGTTTTCCAGCTCATCTTAACCGTCACCTGACATTCTCAACACGCACAACACACTTTGGACCTTCAAAATAAGTATAATTGTCTGTGTAAACAAAATAAAGGTGTGATAAAAAATACCGTAATAACACAATTGAAATTACATTGGTGACTAGTGTTCCCTCACTATATCGCGTTTCACCTGTCGCTGACTCGCAGATTCTTTTTTATTTTTTTTTATTTTTACAGTGTATGAGCATGTATTGTGTTCTGCGTCCTGATTGGCTGAAGGAGAACCCACGGGATGTGTCTGCGCCCTGATTGGCTGAAGGAGAACCCTTGTGTCGGTGTCCTGATTGGCTGAAGAGAACCCACGCGTTGCGTCTGCACCATGATTGCAAATATGGAGAACTATAGATATTATAGGGCGGAACAAATTTCGCACAAGCTTTTAGGTAACCAAGAACCACATGCTGAATGAGGTTGAAAAACATGGCTGCCATTAACAAAAGCGTCTGCGGGGGCACAGGCAGGACTGGCTCCTAACTGCCCATAAACATTTGTCTAATGCCAGGGGTCTCAAACTCAATTTAACTGGTGGCCGCAGGAGGTAGAGTCTGGGTGAAGCTGGGCCGCATCAAGCATTCACTCGAATGACTAACTTGCCAACAAACACCACCGGAAGCTGCATGAGCGTGAGCCACTGTAGCTCTGAAGTGGTTAATAGATATAAAACATAAGCAGATAAACACAATATTGTGGCTTCCTTGAGTTGCTCAAGAAAGATACATCAGTTTGTGTAAAGAAAGTTGCAGCAGGAAGGAAAAGGAAGCGTGCAGCGAGCCTGTCAACACATTGGAAATGGCAGGATGTTATTACTCAACATAACAGTGGCGTCAAAAGAAAGACCGCAATAACCATCCCACAGTAACTGGCAACTACTACTACTAGAAGATGATTAACAACATTTAACTATGTTAACTCTTAAAATATACCCTCAACAACTATCAACAAAAAGTCCCACAAGACAAGCTGGGAGTGGTTTCGGCTTCCCTGCATGCTTTGCGGTAGCATCACTGGTCACAAGCAAAGCAATCCGTGGGATGGGGGGCACCGAATGTCATTTGCAAGCATGTGAAAATATGAGGACACACCTAATTGTTATTATTATTGCCCCCAAGACTTCCAGGGTTACCCAATTTTTCCTCAAATTAAGGAACATACTGCTGTTCAGTCTTAATTCGCATGGGGAAAAGTACATGAAAATGCATAATCTTTCATAAGCCTTTATAATAATCCTGCAGCAGGATTTTTAGGAATTTCTCTAGTTCAGAAAATAGGACAGTTTTTCCCACATTCACACTTGTTAGAAGATGATAAACATTAATACTGTATTTCAATTCAACTTTATGTAACTGTAACATAACTGTAAGAGATAATCATCAGCAAGATATAAAATATGAAAAATGTGGAGGGTTCCGATGTCTAGGTTTGCCTTGCGCCCCCTT
Organism: Oostethus manadensis; assembly: GCA_024372805.1. Taxonomy (NCBI): domain Eukaryota; kingdom Metazoa; phylum Chordata; class Actinopteri; order Syngnathiformes; family Syngnathidae; genus Oostethus; species Oostethus manadensis. Next base: position 1,274,860 of record QODF01000055.1, read on the forward strand.
TAACTAAATACGACCCTGGATGCAGACACACAATTTACGCTTCTATTCCTAACAGTCCACGGAAATATTTGTCTCATTTTATCTATAAAAGTGTCATACAATGGGCCACACGGTGGTCAAGTGGTTAGAATGCCACACAGTCAGGAGATTTGGAAGATCAGGGTTTGACTCTCCGTTGGGCATTTCTGTGTGGAGATTTTGCATGTTCTCCCCGTGGGTGTGTGAATTTTCTCCGGGTACTTTGGTTTCCTCCCACATTCCAAAAACATGCATGTCAGGTTAACTGGTGACTCTAAATTGTCCATAGAAATGAATATGAGTGTGAATGATTGTTTGTCTATATGAATCCCAGGGTGGACCCGGCCTCTCGCCAGAAGTCAGCTGGGATAGGCTCCAGTATACCCCTAACGCCCTAGTGAGGATAAGCGGCATAGAAAATGGATGGATGCCATACAATCTGCTATATGTTCTTATGTCCCTTTTTTTTATTTGTTTATAAAAACAAATAAAAAAAGCTCACATCAGCTCACATCAAATAACAAAATTGAATTTAAGAGTTTATACCTTCTTTTTTTTTTTTACTGAAAAAGTATGACGTCGTATTAGGGCCACATAAAAAAAGTAAGATTTTGAGATTAAAAGTAACAATTTTATGAGAAAAAAAGTTGTAATATTACAGGATTCAAAGTTGTCATTTTAGCTTTGACCCCGGTCAAGGGTCAGATAAGGCCAACGCCTGTTAAATCAGTGGTTCCCAAACTTTTTTGGCCACACCCCCCTTTTGGAGATAAAATTATTTTTGTATATATATATATTTTTTTTAATTTTGTGTTCATGGTGGCCCTTATAATAATCCCGGGGCCCCCCTAGGGGGCGCAACTCCCAGTTTGAAAACCAATGCTTTAAATGGAGTATTAAAATCATCAGATTTTGAGAATTAAGTCATAAATTTAGGACATTGTATAACATTGTATATTTAAAGCTTTTATTTGTAATGGGACAGCAAAACAGAGCAATCGGGCACAAACGGTTTAGCATCACCTCACCGCTACTCTCTAGTACCCTGCCCCCTCCACATTTGACTACAATCCTCGTAAAGTTACGACTTTATTCTCGTAACATGACGATCTTTTTCTCGTACACATACAACGTTATTGTCATAGATTTACAATTTAATTCTCGAAATCTGATGATTTTTATACTCCATTTAACAGGCATTGCTCGAGACAGCTAAAACACATGGGACCTTTTTTGACCTTTGGCCTAGGTCAAAGGTAAAATTAAAAAAATTTTCCTTGTAAAATTAATCTCAAAATTTTCAGTTTTTTAAAAATGTGGCTGTAATATGCAGTCGTAAATAAGACACCAGGGTTATACATGAATAGGATGTGCGCTGTACAATATGAACTATGAACAAAAAAACACTGACCATTTATTTATTTGTATGTGGACGTCCCAGACAGTGCATTGGGTAGCTTAAGATGTGTCAGACACGTGTTGAGGTAGTTTTCTGGATCGCTGCATGTGAAAAGCGACTTAAACCATCCAAATGTTGACTCCTTGTATCTTAAAAGTTTATATGACACACTTTGGAAGCATCTGGCGGGCCGTAACTTTCCCATCCCTGTTCTAGACATACTAACAAAATGGTGAAAATCAGCACCACTCACCTGGTCTGACGAAGAGGAATGGGGAGTGAGATGCAGAGGAAAGGGTCAAAGGTGTTGCTTTGTTTCAAACAATGGGGACATGTCAGTGACGATCTGTGCAAAAGATAGAACCCAGTCACATTAGTTCCCAAAGTCCAGTTGGTTGAAATTAATCATCAAATAAATTAACAGGAATGGCGAGGGCTTCATCATGCACACGTGAAGAACACTCAACAAAAAGAACAAACTGTTCCATAAATACGCTCTCATCTGATTGTAGGAATGGAATAGACAAGCTTTCCATCTTGTTGCATCACTCTCACTAGTGCCACTGAAGCTCATGTAATGCCACAGAGGGATGCCAAAAAGACAGTGAGAACTTCTTTAAACAATTCTTTTGCATTTGAATGCATGGGAAATAACCGGGGCTTTCTTTCAGTTTGGGCCCCTTTGTTCATAATTATACTTTAACCTAATCTCCGAGGAACACCTTCAGGGAACGGCTTATTCTGCTAGAAGCAATGAATCACAGCGACTACGACGGTTAAAAGAACGCCTTGCTGTTTCCCAAAAGTAAATGCAGTGTTTGGCCAAAATGTTCAGATAATTTGACGTACAACCTGGAAAACAAAATAGGCATGGGAATAAATCAGTGTATTACAGCGAGCAATACAACTGATTTTGTTTCCTATCCGATACTTGATACAATTCAGGTTGTTATCAGCGATACCGATACTTTGTGCAAACTCAGATAACGTGTCTGGTAAATTTTTTTAAAAAGTAGGGAATTTCATATCATAGCATAAAGAAAACAGCACATTTAAAGTATTCATTCATCTAACACAAAATCAATAAACAGAAGAAAAAAAAGAAAAAAAAAAAAAAAAAAAAAAAAAAGAAATTTAAAAAAAAAAGTAAGCAAAACAAAATATTAAATCCCTAAAAATGAATGATTTTCATTTTCATGATTTATTATGAACTACTATAATAATTACAATTCTACTCACCATTCATACTTGACTGTTTACAATCAAAACAACACACAAAAGGTTTCACACAAACATTACTTCAAACATAAAAAAAAGTATCAAAAGTATCCTCATTTTGATTTGCAAGTCGATTTTGAAACATGAAGAGCTGGTATCGAAAGTTTCAATACCTCAGTTCCGATTTGCACATCATTTGTGCATTATGATACAGGTGAATTTGACATAAAGGCTAAGATTGTCCCGTCACATCCTCATAATTAAATAGACAATCTTTTGCGCGTTGCCCTTTGAATTTCAAGGCTCCACTCTAAAATGGGTTTTCTAAAAATGTTGTGGTTGAAAATGGCCTGTTAGTAATAAATATTTTCAAATTAAAAAATCAAGTATTTTCAGGCATAAAAATGGCTAAATGAAGTAGAATATAATACAGGGCATTCAGAAGATGGGTTCAAACATGTTGCGATGATATGTAGTGGTCACTAGGTGTCAGTAATGTTACAGTAATGTTTGATAGCCGGAACGACAGGCTTTTATTGCAGTTTGAATTCTCTCACAACCGACACAATAATCCCTAACATGAGCTACTGTTGCGGCCGTAACCCACACCCACCTAAAGGAGTGTAAAGGTGATATACAAATGATTATGTTATGAGGAACCCTCCTTTGCGGAAGGTCACCTAGCAATTAAGTGCAATAAACTTCAACTACATGCTATCATTAAATGATCTGTACATGTTTATTTTGGATAGCCATATACAGAGGCATGCTTCTATTTTTATTGCTGTGACATCAACAAACCTGCATCTATGTGAGCTGGAAAAAAAAACCACTGTGCTGCGGTTGACAGCTTTCATACACGTCTGCTAAAATATCAGCACAAAAGCGGCACATGAACTGAGGAAAGACTTGTCTGATGATGGATTTCAATGATTCTCTTCCCTAAGCGTAAAAAAAGAACACTGGTAGACTGCTCTTATGAAAGAGACTGCTTTACAATAAACTAAACCAAAGGATTACACAAGGAATAAAGTACACATCAGACAGAGAATGGCAAAAATGTGAGGTGAATAAAGCTTTGTTGAAGCGCGCCCAGCTGACACTGAATCTCTCCCTCCTGGCATAGTGGAATGGCTGCCCTACGGATGTCTGATCCTCGCCAGGAAACAGCGAGGGGCTGTTGCGCACCATGCATGCAAATCACACTCAAGCCCCACTAAAACATAGATGTGGCCTGCAGTGCTCGAAAACACTTAAAAAGAGAAAAGCTTTAAAGGCAGAGGTGATGTTCTGGTGATGGACTAATGGAGGAAGCGTGCAAAGGTTGAGGGATGAGATGGTAGTAGCTGCATTTGAAGTATCATGAATGGTCGACATCCAGCAGTTTTGGCTACCTCTGCATGCGTTCTAAAATGCTGCCTTTGCAACTCAGACCCATGTCAATGCTGGCTGAGCAGTTTAGTCCTTGCCACTGTTACAACATTGGTTCTCTTGCTGCTGAGTTGTGCAATATACTTTTTCATGCACTCCCACTCGAAATGATTAGTTAACAAAACAACGAGTGTTCAAATTTTATAAACCAGTACCTCAGTTTTCAATATGAATTCATGCAAAACGGTTAGACCAAAACCGTGGCAAATTATTCCCAATTGGAAATAACGTAAATACAATTAATCATTCCAGAAATCCAAAAATATTAACAAAATAATACATTTTATGGAAAATAACTATAGTTTTGTGAAGTAATTATAAATGATGAATGGATGGATAAATTGATCTTACTGCTGATGTGGACCTTCCCAGTACGTCTGTTGAGCCCACCAGTGTTTCTTTTTAACAATTCATTTTCAGGGTTTTGCTGTTCTTTTTACATATTTATGTTGTTTTCCATCCTTATGACTTTGAGATCTACTGGCACTTCCAGTTGGTAGCACCAATCAAAAGGGAAGATTGTGGTCAACTCAGTTAGAAAAGTAGCTATTGACTAATTTCTTCTTCTTTAGTTAATTTAAAAAATAAAAAACTTGAGACTTCTTTGGGGCAGGGAGGACCTGCTGTGTGACAACAGAACAACGTGTGCTGTCACTTTTACGTCTCCAAATCCCCGAAAAATCACTGACGCCCGGAAAAGTCGCTAGATTTGTCGCTACAGTCACTTCTGAGAAAATAGGTCTCCTAGAGGGTTTGGAAAGTTGGCGACGCTGCAGGGGAATAGACTTTTCATCTCCTTTACGGCATATAACGTTTCTACATCATTCATAAATGGTAAAAAAAAAAAAAAACAACAACCATGTGAAACGTCTTTTGCTTCACTCATATTCTTTTCAGCTTTAAAGTGGTAGTTTATATTTATCATAAAAATGCTTCACTCACATGCACATCATGCTCACTACTTAGTCAGCACATTTTTGTTGGCCTGTGTCTTTTGGAATTCAAACAAAATGCAGATGTTCATTTCACTTAATGAAAATTGTAAAAACACTTATTTATTCATTCAATATTCATTTAAAAATTAATATTACATGATTAACAAGGGAAACATCAGCCAAGGAAACGCATTCCCCCGTTGCAATTTAACAAAGCAGAGGTCGGAAACAGAGAGAGCAATAAAACAAATACGGTCCCCATAATTCAGTGAATGAAGTTGCAGTCCACCCATAATGAAACAGATCATTTACTGGGCCTCATAAACTCTAAGCACCCATTTAATCAATTTGACCCTCCAGGTCAAATGGGGGGAATTTCATCACATAATTCAACCAGGAAGGGACACGTGGGTGACAATGTAACATTAAAGTGCACCATGTCTGTGTAATACAAAATGCACAGGAATAAGCAATAGAAAAAATACATAAGGTTGGATATGCAGCCAAGAGTATGACCTTCTAGCGGACATAAAATTACAATAAACGGGCTTGATTTGTGTAAACGCTTAATGGCAATTGATGACTGATTAGTAGTTTTTTTGTTTTTTTTTTAAAGATAAATATTGTGTTTGTTACATTGCATTGGATAGCACAGTCAAGTGTTACCTAGGCGGACTTCAGAGGAAATGAAATGAGATCTTCATCACAGTTTGTCTCTCGCCTTGTGCAGCTGCTTGAACTCCTGCCCCTTTATTGGGCACGCACAACATGACTATCGATGCAGAATTTGACCTTTAGGCACTGCTAGAGTTTGAGGGTAGCAATTAGCAGACACACCATGACATGTATTATTGGCAGTCGCACTGAGCTGCTTCTGATGCGAGGCAGCTCAGCGTCTCAAAACTAAAATTGGTTGAGTCTGAGACGGGGTATTTTTTTTTATGGGGGAGGGGAACTTAGATGAGCAAATCAGAATCACAGAACCGTTTACATAATACAATGGTATCCTGTAAGGCACATTCAATGAGAATGTTAAACTAGTCTGTGTTCGGTACTGTATCGTTCCATGGACTCTTGTGCCCAAACAAAGCATCCTACGCTTTGGTGACTCACTGCATTTCTGCATGCTTTCAAATTCTCAGAGGAGTTGAGGAATCCTGCAGATTTGACGCCGAACACAATTCTATGGCCTTTTGACGTTAACTTTACGTGAGTTCTTAGGGTGACGGTAAAGATGACAGACTTGTTTGTCAGGTGGAAATGCCGGGGGGGGACCTTCAGATTGCTACCGTCCAGTCCCATTCATCTCCTATATAGGGGGGAGTAAATCATTGTAAATGGAATCTTTGAAGATGCCTCCAGTTTGAAATGTGCTCAATAAACTCGTTAATTGCACCCTCAGAAATGTGGGAGGAAGTTGGGAGGAAAAAGTAGTAAATTGTGATGGATGGGGTCGAGAATTTAATGAGTTTTAAGACTGTGGACATTCAAAGTCGTTTAAATTTAAAATATAATTCTTCCTTACGACTATTCATTGACGCAAACTTAATGTGACATTCCTTGCATCTTACACACGCCACAGTCCCATAACATAACAACTGAAGAGGTGCACAGTTGCAATTCAGCATGCTGGGGAGCCCACGTGCATGCTTCCCCAAAAGGAAGTTACCACACATACCTTTCGGTTTATAAAAGACAGTAAAATAGTATTAGATCTCCTCCTAGACGTCAGCAAGACTAAGGAGCTAATAGTGGACTTCAATAAAAAGCAGGAGCGAACATACAACCCTGCTTCCATCAACGGGACTCCGGTGGAGAGAGTGGACAGTGGTTTCTCGGTGTACACATCACGCAGGACTTGTCTTGATCCTGTCACACCAACTCCCTGGTGAACAAGGCCCATGCAGCGTCTATACCACCTGAGACGCTTAAGGGACTTTAAACCACCCTCTCTGGTTCTAAAGACTTTTTACACCGGCACCATCGAGTGTGCCGACTGGCAGCATCACTTCCTGGTTCGGGAACAGCACCATGCAGGACCGGCGAGCCCTACAGAGGGTGGTGCGTTCAGCCGAGCGTACCATCCACACCGAGCTCCCAGACCTGCAAGACATCTATAACAAGAGGTGCAGGACCAGAGCCAGGAAGATTGTGAAGGACCTCAGCCATCCTAACAATGGACTCCTCTCACTGTAGCGTTCAGGAAACTGAACACAACAGTTTTCTAATACAGGGGTGTTCAAAGTGCGGCCCGGGGGCCATTTGTGGATTGCTGCTTTGTTTTTATTGGCCTGCAGCACATTCTAAAGATATAATTTAGCAAGAAAGCTAATAAAAACAAACCAAAAACTGTAAAAAGTGAAAACTCAGCATTAAGTGTTCAAGAATATGAAAAGAGTTGTAAGCTGAAACAATTTTAGTAGCATTTAGTTGCAATGCTAAGGAAAAAAATAAAATACATAATTTGTAATGCCGTAATATAATGACAAAACAGTTTTGTCATTTTTGGAAATTGTAGAAATACTAAAAAAAATAAAAAGCTAGAAATGGACAAACTTCTGTAATTGTGCAAGAGTAAAGTAGTATATCTAGAGAAAGAAAGTCGTATTCTAACGAGATGAACAGATTACATTTTACGGGAATAAACTTCTAATATTAGAAGCAAAAATAATGTCAATTTTAGTAGAAAAGGGTTGAAATATTTTTTAAAAAATGTTATTTTTTGTTGTAATTAAAAAAAAAAAAAGGTTCAGGAAAAACTTGAATATTTCAAAAGAATGTTGAAATATTTGATAAATTCCAAAAAAACAAAAAACCCAACAGCAAAAATGGGAAAAAATTAAAATAAAAAAGTTAATGCAAATAATACAGCTTCATCTGCAAAGCTGAGATGCATTTTTTTTCTTGAAATTATTTTTTACAAAACATTATTTTTTTTTTTTTTACAAAGTATCAAAGTGGCCCTTTCATTTTTCAGTATGTGGCCCTTGATAGAAAAAGTTTATACAGCCCTGGTGTAAAGGAACATTTACACGGTTTTGCACATCGCAGGGATCTACCGTATTAAAAATGTGTCCTTTACAATGGTAATGTTCAGTTTTGATTGACCTGGTCATAAAGGCGGGGAGCAGTACGCCACTATAAGTGCTAAGCACCAACAACCAGTCTGGCACTGCAGGTCAAATAAAGCAATTTGGTCATGAGATCCAAATATATTATAGAACTATATAATCATTTATATAATTATAACTTGCTTAGAAAAAAAAAATTGCAGTCTTTTTTTCTGCAGAATCTGAACAAAAATCTAAATCTAAACACATCATGAACTATATGACTGATATTTTACACGTTGAATGTATTTTACATAAAATGCTTACAAAGTACAATTGCAACGGTGAGATTCACTTTTTAATTTGGCTCATGGTTTTGAGACAAAGGAAAACTCACTTGTACTGTGCCTGAAAATGTTCCTGGACAAAGCTATGCTGGACTGCGGGTTGCTGGGCCTGGGACAGGTCAGGATCCAGCAGGTTTTCATCTCCAATGGGACCCTGCAGCACATACAGTACGTTATTAAAATACTCTGCATTCAGAAATGCACTTTGTTTCCAAATTGTCGGACGCTATGAGTGAATAAACAACCCAAAAAAAAAAAAAAATTGGTAGACAGGACGGAGATAAAGGCAACCTTGTGGGACAGGGATATAGTTTTTCCATCTCCTTAAGAGAGGAAGTTGGCCTTGGATCAAGATAAAAGGTGGGCAGAAAAGCTTGAAAAAAATACAAACAGACTTCAATGCATTATTGACACAAAAGTAGCTGAAAGTCCTTCAACAAGAGTTTTGCACAGTAGTATGTACTACCGTCTCAATATTTAATTACCAGAACCCTTTGTAGAACATAAGGTAAAAGACATAATTAATGACTCCCACAGAATGTATAATTATTAGTACTCCAAGTGAAATCGCCACAGTTCCACCTGCCTGCTTTTTCAATACAGTGGAGCAGCCGTCCAGTTTTTCCATTGAAAATTTACGCCACAGTTGTACCTTGGTTTGCAAAATGGCAACCGGAACCAGATGTCAGCTACGTTGCGTCGCCCGTCTATGATGTCATCAGCGGTTAAGTTTCAAAAACATGAACACAGAACATGTTTTTATGATTTCCCAAGTATAGTTCTAAATGCAAAAAACGATTTTAAATTCATGTAAATGACAAATGAAAGGTATAAATTAACATTTATGCTTGCTTTTAACTTTGTTCCTAAAGACACCACTATTTTCCTGATCTGCCATGCGTTGTTTCTTGAATTAGTGTTTCTCTCCTCATTGTCAAAAATTTTTAACTTTCTCTGGCTCTTTTTTGGCTTATTGAGGTGAGAAACACGATAGAATAAAAAAAAATAAGTCATGGGGGAAATAAAAAGGTGGTGTCTGTGTTGATCTTGTTGCCACATCGTGTCTTTGGGGAACTGTCACGTCAGGAATCACCTCTGCAGTGAAAGTAAAAATAATCTTAAATGTTCATTTATCACTTTCATTCTTCATACATGTGTATTTATGCTTGTTTTCAAATATAAATGCTTTCTGGAATTCATCGGACCATTCGGAATGAATTAATGATGCTAATCAAAGTCCCATTGTACATCTATGTACCGGTGTGCTGGGCACTAACCGGTGGATCACTGGTGATAACTGGTGGTCTGAGTCTGAACCCAGATGTCATTGCAAATGGACCTGGACCTATGTTCAATAAAACTATTAGTATTCCAAGTATTTTACAGGTAAGACCGGGCGTTTCTATTTAACATTACTTTAAGGAAATTGTAGATCAGAAAACCCATTGAATTACATTCGAGTTATGCCATCCCACCTGATACTACTCAACCGCTCAAAAGCAATTTACATTGTGACTAACCAGATTAATCATGGTTATTAGTATATTTTTTATTGCGACATGGAAAACCAGAAGGTGCAGTAGATTCTCAGATTACAAACAAAACCTAGCATTCATGATATGCACGCTCTTAAGGCTGTGCAATTGGGCAATTAATTGAAAGGGGTGTGTTCAAAAAAAGCGTGACGTTCAATCAGTGATCAGTGATCAATTTTGTGAAAAAAGGTGTCAATCAGGTGGCCCCTATTTAAGGATGAAACAGAACTTCTTGAACATGCACTTCTCTTTCAAAGCCTAAGGAAAATTAGCCATTCATGACATTGTTCAGAAGAACAGAGTACTTTTATTAAAATACGTGAAAGGGGAGGGTAAAACTTAAAAGCGGTGGAAAAAAGTTTTGGCTGTTCAGCTAAAATGATCTCCAATGCTTTAAAATGGAGAGAAAAACGAGGCACACGTAGCAGAAAACAAAAGACAATGTTTTAGACTATTAAAAGACTATTAAAAGATTAATAAAATGGATCAAAGAATAACCAGAACGACAAAGGCTCCGCCAATGATCAGCTCCAGAATGCTCAAAGACAGTCTGGAATTACCTGTAAGTACTGTGACAGTTAGAAGACGTCTGTGTGAAGCTAATCTATTTACAAAAATCCCCCTCAAAGTCCCTCTGTTAAAAAAAAGGCATGTGCAGAAGAGGTTACAATTTGCCAAAGCACACATCAACTGCCCTAAAGAGAAATGGGGGAACATTTTGGGGACTGATGAAGGTAAAGTTGTTCTTTTTGGGTCAACAAAAGACTTTAAATGTGAGAGTGAAGGGTTGCTCCACCAAATGGTGAAATGTCCAGGGTGTCAACAGGGATAGGCTCCAGCTTCTGTGAGCCTGAACAGAGTAAGTTATATAAAAAAAATGGATAGACAGACACTTTTAGCAGTTTCTGCCAGCCTTGAGCTGCTCCTGTGTGTGTGTGTGTATTTGGGTTCCCCTACCTCTAACGGCACATTACATTCTAATATCACATCCATCACACACACACCACCAAGCAAGGCCAGTGTAGTAAAGAAACTTCCATCTTACAAATGGCTTTGCCAAAAAGGCTTTTCCTCTGCATGCACACAATCAATCCCATCAGCAGTCCCTCGTGCAAAAGTCAGGTACTTGAGAATGCATTAAGTCATTATATATAATTTAATCAGCGCTTTTACACCTCAACAGTACTCCAGGCCTTCTCTGTTTACTATTACTGCCATGTTGAGCATTGCTCCGGGTCCAATACAGAATGTCATTGTTTCGAGGCAGGCAGCTCGACCTTCACTGCTAAATGGAGCTAAAAAGGAGGTTTAGAATTTCCAAGAGGGAAAGGAAAGTGCAGGGTGTGTTCCAGAATGAGACATCAGTGCGAGACCGAGACCTTTGCAGTTCACCACCGTTTCAAATGGTGAATCTATACTTCCGAGATTATTCAAGCTAAGCAAACACCAAGCCTGAAAGCTGACCTTCTTCCTGCACCGAGCTTCATCAAGCATGCGATGGCACACCGCTCGCTTTCTTCCCATTCTTCCTTTTGTATCAGTAGGTTCAACACAATCGTTGCTGCTGTTTTGAGGTTATTAGATTACGTTCACCTTTCACCAGAGCTCACCTCTTTTTTTTTTTTTTTTTTTAACCTGTATGCGCTATGTGTCCCGGCGTTTCATCCCTTTCCCCCTCCACATAACTGGCAGCGCATTCCAGAGTTATCTATGTGGTGATAACAAGGGAACATCCAGGCCGGGTGTTTGCTGACATAGTTGCCCTTATCACTTCTGAAGAACTGTGAATAAACTGTCAGTAAATAAGGTGTCAGTTGCGTGTTAACAGGATCTATGGACAGCGTGACACCAGGACAGGTTGCATCAGCGGTTGGTGACGCTGATAAGGCCTCACTAATCTGAACCACGACGGACTGGTCTACAGCCGTACAGAATAAACCTCTTTGTCTGCTGCTTGTCTGGTTTGGTTTTCTGTCAAGTGACCCTTTCAGATGCAGGGGTCATCGTGAGTTATTTTCATCTGAGATTATGTGCGTGAAATTAGAAATAAACATGGCCAGCTCCTAAATCATAGACATAAGAAAAAACAATTCAAGGTGAAATATTTTCTTATATAGGAAAACCTTAGCTTTTGATGAAACTTACTGCCAAAAAGATGTCCGTTTTCGTACACAGTCTCGTTTATGTGCGGCCAGACATTGCGCCTAACAAACTAGTCATAGTCTTGATTAGGAATCGAGTGCCCAAAAAGCATCCACACGATGGTGAGCCAGTCTCTGAAGAATGCATAGTGATTGTTTTAGAGTCGGGACACTACAGTCAGATTCCAGCCAGGGAATCCTTTAATCATATTTATTACATGTGTAACTCCGTGTTTGTCTCCTTTTCTACTGTCAGAGCTTGCTCTATAAAGGACTGTGTTCCCTGAGCTCTAAATGTGGCTGTTCACGTGTTTTGTTTAAGCGTTTATCTGGGATGCGGTCTTTATTTGCACAGTTGTCACCCATCTATACATGCACTATGTTTTACAGGGAAAGAATATACTACTCAACATTTTATAATGTACTTTGCCACTCACTAAGGAATATAATTATTTTCTTTATCATTTTTTTAATAACACCACTACAGTTGTTTGCCACACATGCAATAAATACACAAAAAGTTTGCTGTCCAACTCCTCACTAACTTTCTTTTTCACATCTCCAGTGAGGCCAGCGAGCTTCATTTTAGTAAACATCTGGTCATTTGCCCCCCCCCCAATCCCTAAGGGGAATATAGGAGGTACCACAATTATTTGCCCAAGTAGACACCTGGACATGTAATTAATTGAGGCATGGAATTTCTTACTATTTCAGAAACTCTATTGCAGGAAATATATGGGTATGCAAAAAAAAAAAAAAAATCACTCAACAAAATATGGTCATTGTCTTTGTCACAATAACAGAAAAATGTATTATTTGTTTTGGTTATCATGTCATTTTGAGACGGCCGCACGGTGGCTGAGTGGTTAGCACATTGGCCACACAGTCAGGAGATCTTGAAAAACCTGGGTTCAAATCTCCGTTGGGCATCTCTGTGTGGAGTTTGCATGTTCTCCCCGTGCGTGTGTGGGTTTTCTCCGGGTACTCCGGTTTCCTCCCACATTCCAAAAACATGCATGTTAGGTTAATTGGCGACTAAAATTGTCCATAGGTATGAATGTGAGTGTGAGTGGTTGTTTGTCTATATGTGCCCTGCGATTGGCTGGCGAGCAGTCCAGGGTGTACCCCGCCTCTCGCCCAAAGCCAGCTGGGATAGGCTCCAGCATCCCCGTGACCCTAATGAGGAAAAGCAGTACAGAAAATTAATGAATGAATGTCATTTTGAGCCCCAACATTGTATGCACATGTGTACACGCGGTGCTGCAAATACACATTTAAGGCTACCAAGGGTTTTCCAGAACAGCACCCCAGATTTTGTTAAATTTTAAATCAACTAATCAAAAGTAGGCATCCTTATCTTCTAGTCTTCACTGGCTGTGCTGCTGTGCATCCTGTTCCAGAGCAAAAACAGGGAGCAATATAAACAAATAAATGCACAGCTGGTAATAGTCACAGTAAGCCAAAGAATTGTCTACCACTGCTTAATCTAGAAGCTGCCAGAAAGGCCTTGAGGTGCATGGAGAAAATGAAATCCCTCACCCGGACACCCGGTGTGCTGTAATTGATTTCTGGGATTTAGATAAATGACAGCGATACAATGCAACAAGGTTGGAGCCCGGCTGTTGGCTCCGTTATGTCATCAGGAGGCCAGAGTTCATTTACGGAGATGTTGAGGCTGAATGATAAGGAGAGCTGGCACATTTTGTACACTTCGTTGCTGCAAACCAGACAGCACCTTGAGAAGAGATACTTTGTGCTGGCACGCTTCTGCATTTATTTTAAAACATTTTCCTCGTTCTGTCAACAGTGAAAACTCTTAAGTTGCATGCCCCTGAAGCTGTACAACTGGTAATTTAAACATGTTTTTCCGCCTAAAAAACACATACAGACTTTGCACGGTTGCCGTGAGACATGAAGCGTCTGTCCAAGGATGATGTGCGTTTGGCTTTTCCTTTGTTGTTTTTGCAAGCAAGATGTTAGTCTATCACGTCGGACCAAAGCGTACTTCAATTCGGTGGGTATCAAATAATTAATGTCTTGTTTTTACTTATTCCCTGTCTTTCTGTGTTACTTCCAGAGTAGAAGAACATACACTTGCACTAAGCAGACCCATACTCAAAGCATCATAATATTTTTTATCCAAATAGTAGAATACAAGAGATCCTCGGTATACGGATGAGTTCTACGCCTACACCGGGGTGTTGCGAGTAGAGTTTTAGTTCTGGGTTTGAATCTCTGTTGGGCATCTCTGTGTGGAGTTTGCATGTTCTCCCCCGTGTGTGCATGGGTTTCCTCCGGGTACTCCGGTTTCCTCCCACATTCCAAAAACATGCATGTTAGGTTAATTGGTGACTCTAAATTGTCCATCGGTATGAATGTGAGTGTGAATGTTTGTCTAAAAGGTTTGTCCCGGCGATTGACTGGCGACCAGTCCAGGGTGTACCCCACCTCCCGCCCAAAGTCAGCTGGGATAGGCTCCAGCATACCCGTGACCCTAATGAAGATAAGCGGTATAGAAAATGAATGAACATGTTATACATTATGATTCATAAGCTCTACCATATACCTGCACACACATACGGGATATCTCTATTCTCCCATTGTATTTATACCTCCCAGCAATACAAATATGACATTACTCGTTATTAAACCATCATCATATCAGTCATATACTACGACTAATTCTTATATATAATTTTAAGTACACATCAGAATTGTAATTAGTAAATATACTGGTTAATCGTGTCATCACCCTGTGCTATCTTGCACACAGGTAGGGGCGTTGCAAATGAGGAAGACAAGTAGGAGGAAGTCTTGATGATGATGTTTAGTTATCACTGTCCATTGACGTGGTAAAAGATATCATCTTTATTCTTCACAGGCTGGAACGAACATGCGCCTAGCGTGCTGATCGGCATTTGTCCATATTTTTTTCTCCAGGTTTTGCATTCCGTTTGTTAATACTGGCAAATGAGGAATGAATGTATTGGTTATATATTGAATATATAATATATATATCTTAGGTAAAAAACACCGTGCATATACGCATAGGTAGTTACAAATAAACATTATCATAGATAACGAGTAATGCATTATAACCCACCAAATGGGGATCAGTGTTATTAAAAGACTTGTCAGTCTTGCATTTGGTCATTAAACATTTGAGTAGGAAGGATCCTAAGTGGAGCAGCTCACTCCCACTTCTCTATTAAATGCGACTCTTGGACATCCGTCCTTCAGCACGAGAGCCTCAAATATCACAAATTAACAGTGCACTCCGTCCCACCATGGAGCTTTTCAATAATGCGAGTAGAGTTCAATAAAGAGTAGACCCACTACTAAAAATCCAGAAAGCATCTGAAGAGCACCTGCCTCGTCTTTATGGGCTTTTCATGAAGGGGAGTCAGGTTGTAAGAAAGGGGGCACAATAATGGCATTGATGTGAATAATTCAAACAAATGTGGAAACACAGAGACAGATATGTGCTGTGAAAGAAAGCACTGCAGAGGAGTGATGGAGAAAGGGACTTAACAGAACCTGAACTGGGGAGACATCAGCTTATGAGTTATGAGACAGCATAGGTGCTCCATAACTATCAATACACTTACTATTGTGGGTATTGAGTAGAAAAATGTGGTACCATAACACAGAGCATGTTCACTCAGCATCTGCGCAGCACTCTATAAATACACGTACTAATATTGACACTGGAACTGTTTCACTAGGCAGGGCACACGGAGAAGAGGGAGAAAGTATGACAAAACAGGAAAAATTATTAAAATAAAAAAAAAAGTCATAAAAACACAGCCTAAAAACAACATTGGCTGGTGGATATTAATGAAGATCCAATTTGGCTGTGTTATGGTGTAATGTTAGAGGAATATTCCACTATCCTTGGAAGTGCTTAGAAGCTTTTACCTGCCTGCTTGGACACAAAAGCTAAGCAGCGTAGCTCCTGCAAAGTCTCTCCAGGCTTCCACTACACTCGTCACAAACACACACTGCTTTCCTGACAGCCCTCTTGACTCAGTCCCTCACGCTCCACCACGCATTCAATACATGCTGTACTACACAATCCACTGAACAGAACATTTAAATGAAGTCAATATCCTCAGTTATCCAATCACCCTGGAGATGTGGTCCTATTTGTATTTTTGTGGATTGGACTGTGGTGCCCATGGTTTTGTTGCACTGTAAGTACAGTAGATTCCCACCTTTCCTGGGGGTTTCAATCCCTGCAACTCCAAACCCTCCTAGTAGCTTAATGTTCTCTGATTTTGGATCAACTTTTGCAAGAAAAACGACTGTTGTACTTTATTAGATTCAGCTCCAGAACCCTCCCTTTCTGTCTTCACTTGCCACTGTTAAGTTTAAGTCCTAAATATACTTCAGACACGTAATAAACATTTAAATTATAATAGGTACTCATGAATGATAATGTAAGATGATTGATGAATGGAATCCACTCCAGATGCAATAGAAGTCACGGTGTAGCCTTTAGCCTGGTCATCAGGATAGCGCTAGAGCAGTGTTTCCCAAACTTTCGGAGCTCAAGATTCCCGGTCTCGGCCGTGAACATAGGCAAGATTAATTACAAATGAGACACGGGATGCAAATGGCCACTGGGCCCTGTGGAACGTGGCCCAGGATAGTTTAGTACATTAGTGCCTTTTTGCTCTAACAAAAACACAGAGATTTGTCTTATATAGTATGTATGTTTTTTGTTATAAATTGTTTTTTTAATAATAAATATCAGAGATGGACAGCCCTGACGTAAATAGATAGTAGTCAGGAGACTAGTAGTCAGGAGACTATAATAGTCAGGAGAAAGTAGTGTAGATAAGATAAAAACAGTGAGCTGGCATTGCTAAACTACAAGCTGGAAGTATTCATCCTGGCAGCCCTATTTGAAAGCCAGCATCTCAAGAAATGCTCCAAACGTTTGCCTAGTGACCAGAGTAGTACATATGACTTGTACGTCTTTCAATATTTTTGGACTAATAGGCCATATTGAATGGAACTTAGAATTCTACTTTGCACTGAGTCGCCAAAGAAAGTTCCTAGTTCGTGAATTGTTCACTTACAATGGCAAGAAAGTTTTTCTGATTCTGATTCATAGTCAACCACAAAACAGTGATTAATACATTTTTCAAAAACCACAATTGAGTGAGGGAACAATGTGTGAACCGTGATGTAGCGAGGAACAACTGTACATTTTACGATGTTCTAAGCCAGTCTCCTTACAAAAACACTTCAAAGCCTGATGTTACTCAATTGACCCATGATGCATTACCTATTTCATTGCCCCTTAACGACACCTGATTGCTTTTAAATTATGAGCAGTCCACGTTTTGGCTGTTCCGCTTTCTTGTTGGCATCGTGACAGCTCTCCAGATGGCCTGAGCAAAGTAGGCAGATTCTCCGGATGTGGTCGATACGGCAATTGGCTTTGCACGGAGCAGTCTTGTCAGGTGTGCTTTAAACATGCCCTGCTTTACAGTGGGAAGCACGAGCCCTAATAACCGCAGGCAATCTCTGCGGGCAAGCCTTCACTATCATGAAATAACTCCCTGCTGGCTATTATTCGGTGTGCGCTAGCCTGCTGGTGCTAAACTAAAACAACATAATGAATACCTCCCAAAGAGACTACAAAGTCGTCTTCAAGGAGTCACTTTAAATCTGCGGCTCTATTACAACTGGACTGTATTGCACCAAATGTTTAGCAGGATATAAATGGTAAAGTATGGACTGCTAATTGTCAATTATGGATAACAAACTTCCATCATTATGTAAAATCAGAGACTTGCTTCCATGAATTTTCATATAAAAAAATACATCTACAGGTGAGGGATGCAAAAATAAAGATGCTGTGTACACTATGTGTGTGTGTACTCCCCTTGTGGGGCCCTTGAGGAAAATACAGGCCTTAAAAAGAAATTCATCCCCCACAAGTGGAAATAAAACGACTTTCCAAGACATACATTTAGATAGAAGTGAGAGGAAAACTGAGTTGGACATGGTGATGGGAATACAGACTAGAGGAAGAGCTCACACACTATCCAAGGGTTGTGAAAACCCAGAAGATATAAATATTTGTAAGTGTGCTATGTGAATGAGTCACAGTTATAATCCCTTGTCATTAAAAGCAAGGAATGAAAGGGGCGTGCATTTTAGTTATCTGATGATGGCATACAATAAATACATAAATCTGTAGCTGAATACATAGATTATGGTAAAATGAAGGCCTCCCATTACCTAATACAATAAAGTTAGTGGTGTTGCAGCTAGGGGTTTCTTTTTCTATACAGTTGAACCTCGGTTAGCGTGTGCTTGGTTTGCGTATTTTTCAATGAAAAAAATCTAAGCAAAAGATTTTATTATTATTTATCATTATTAACAAGGGAAACAACAATTATTATTATTATTATTATTAATTCACACGAAATTGTTTTTCGGTGAATGCACAATTTTTCTCTCGTTCAGCCGACATTTTGGATGTGTGAGTCTAGCATTTTTGTCAAAAAGGAATCCCATTGTGGATAAATCTTGAAATGGCTTGTGAACAGCAGATTTGCTGTTACAGTCATCCTTTGTTTATTGCAATTAATTGATTCCAGACCCGACCACTATAAGTGAATAGTAGGATTCAATGTTAATAAATGGAATATAGGATTCTATTCCTGTTAAAGCCCTGTAGACATGAAATAACACCCCTATAGTCACCTTTACACAATGGATGGCCCGATTCACATATTCCTGCTTCCAATCCTGATTTTTTAACAAGCTTGTGTTACAAACATGAATTAGTGGAATTGAATATGGTTATGAAATTATCAACAATAATTTGTAAGACAATTATCATACAGCAAAATTTGTTATCATGCCAAAAAACTTTTTTTTTTTTTACATAAAGAAATAACGTAGTTACGGCCGTTAAAGCGTTATTTTTGACAGCTCCATGCCATGCTGCATCTTTGTTCTCATTATTAGTCCTACCTTTGTCCTTTCCCTCCCTGGCCGCTCCCAATGTTTCCACCTATCAGCTTCTTTGCTCTCTTGCTTTTGTTCGATTTGATGTTTCTGTCATGGTTGTTCCTTACTCTGATTTTCACCTTTGCCCTCCCATGTCAGGATGTTTTGCTGGAATAAATCATGATGAATTTTCCAACCTGTACCTCCACCGGTCTTTCTGCTGTCATAACAAGAAGGGGGCATAAAAAAAAAAAAACTGTAGCCTCAAGAGACATTTAATTCTGGTCAGCAAAAGCACAATTTGGTGGTGCTGATGATGCGATGAAAAACTTTAAGAAGATCGCTGCCATTTCAAGTAGAGCAGCAGGAAGATGAATCCTAATGAGGAGCGGTTGGCTTCCTAAGAAGATGAACTTTGTTATTACCCTCCTGCTGCCTTCTCCGGCTGATTGTGATCAGCGTGGTGACACAGATCACAACAAAGACACACCGGTTATCACTTTCAAGGTATGCAAATCTATGAAAGTCCTTTTTTCAAAACCGCTACAAGAGCGTGTCTTATTGAAAGAAAGTGGCGGTCCAGGGCAGCCACTATGTGCAAACACGTGTGTTATTCCTGGAACTGGACTTCAATGTGCTGAAACCTCCAGCATGGGCTGTGTTGCCTAAAGTCTTACAACTTAACCCCACAACAAGAGTTGTTTTCAATTGTTTTAATTGTTTATGTTGTGACCTTTTTTGAGACACTGATTGCTTTTATTTGCATTTTGATTTTTTTGTAATAAAAAAGACTTTACTTCTTGTGACGAGTTGCAGGATTAGCCACCATAGACTGCATCAAGAACTTTTTAAATTGTATTTAATATTTACATAAAAAATATTTAGTTATTAAATAAATAAATATGTTACCCTTCAGCTGTGATAGGCTCCAGCATGGAGAGATGGATGAACGGATGGATGTTACACTTCCATCATGTTATTTTACAGTTTTTAAAAATGTCTTTCACATATTTAAAAAAATAACACATTTTAGAGCTGTAATTTTAATAGTGATTGCGTGATATTTTTGCCAAAGGCTAGCATACAGTCAGAATCTCATATCGGCCCATGCTGGTCATCAAGCGCCATCATTTCCACGATGAAATAACTGTTTCAGCCGATAGGAACAAGCCCCGGGCTTCATATGTTGCTATTTTAGGTGGCTGATAAGGTCTGATGTATTGAAGCGCAACGTTTTTTGTTTGCAGAGCATTTGGCGAAATGCTTTCGTCTGAAACAGCATTTTTCACACAATTGACGCTGTGTTTGTTTACAAGTGCTCTCAGAGGAAGTTACAACAAACCGTTTGCGGCATGTCACAAAATAAGCATGTGACAAGCGGTCATTGCTTGACTACACATTTTATGGGTTGTTGCTCATTCTTCCAAAAATAATAAAGTGAAAGTTAAAGTAATTGTGGTCAATATGCAGGGACTGTAAATAATAAGCTATCAGTATATATCAATTCATTCATCAGTTTCAAGGTGTGGTGCTTTTTATTTTGTAGAGGGGCACCGCCACAATCAATTACATATAGCGGAAACCCTGTACCACACACAGATCTGTCCCCTCAGCATATGTGGACTCCCTCAGACTCCTCATCAATTGACATTAATCTGGGTCAGAGGTGCACAGAGTGGTCATATTCAGACCGTTCTCTCCAAGCTGCTTTTCCAGCTGGGTGGCTCCGCGCCACAGGAAGCCATTTCAGGTTAGCAGGGCCGGCAGAAAGCCAGAGGCTGGAGGAAACATGTGTGCACACAAGTCTCACAATCATTTGCATGCAGCCCCGATTAAAGCGGCGAGCAGCACTGACCACACACCAGGCACCAGCTGTGGTCACACACATGAGGAGTAAGTTAAATGAACCTAACTTTGTTGCCTATAATGTCTGGGTAACTGCATGCATGCTTGAATTCAGTATACAACCGCTTTCATACTAACAGGTGACATACAGTTGTCGTCATAAACAAAAAAGAGCCCCGGAACTCATGGACCACCATGTGAAGGATCCCAACAATGGATCCCAGCAGATCCGCAATTACACACTCTGTAATAGTTTAGTAGTGTGGTACATAAGAAATACAGGAGAAATTACATGTACCACTGATAAAAGCACCCTTTTTTACTTGTTTACATTTTTATGCTTCACTGAGATGTTTTCTTTCGTCTAGCATTGAGATTTCGCACTTTTGGCGTTCATGAAGGCACTATAATTGCTGTGAGACACAGACGCGAAACTTATATGTAACTAGAGTAGGAAATTTCAGTCACAATTGCGTGTAAATGCTAAAACTTTGAAGTTGAACTGAAATGTAGAATCCTAGTAATGTGTTTAAATCTAATCACTTGACTGAGGTTTCAACCAGCAACCATCAGGTTGGGAGACAACCACTATACCACCTGGGCCATGCCATCATGTACACAATCAGAATGTTACATGTAAAATGAATTTCCACCAATAGGGGCGACAGTGAAATTGTCCGTTCATTTTCAATGGAAAAAAATGTCACGAAAAATGTTGAAGAATGGTAAATGTGGGAATTTTTAGTCCCGAATAAGCTGACTTAAAATGGCAACATTTTAAATGTTGGAAAGTCAAAATGTATAAATTAAAAATGTATAAATAAGCTGAATAACTACAGCAGGGTTGAGGATTGAACCAGCAACCACCAGGTCGGGAAACAACCACTTCAGACACCACTACAGCGCAGTTGTTGCCCCGTGACGCCAATTCATCTGTACCTCAATCTCCTAATAATTCCAAGTCAATTTTATTGCAAATGTTAATCCGAAATTGGAGGAGAGCGTCACCGTCAAGCTAGCAGCAGAGTTCGGAAGGCACGAGAGACAAAAAGATGTGATGACAAAACCACACGTTAAAGGCTGTCCCTTTTAGAGCTGTATAATGCCATAAAAACGGCCACGAGGTGGCAGAAGTGTATTTGATAAGAGCTCGGCGTTGCTGTTTTGCATGTAACAACACACGCTACAGCAAAAGGGGGAAGTGTAAAAGCATGGAGTGTAGCATGCAGAAGGTAACGCATTGCAGGGAAATTTTGCATGCTTGCAAACTTTGCGCACGCACGTGGGGAAATTTTTTTTTTAAAAAGTTCTTGGTGTTATATTTGTACATAAATTGTTATTTTGATTGTGTACAATCCTTTTTATTGCTACGTTGTGGTACAGATCGTTAAATATATATAGCAGTTCGGGGACTGATATTTACATGAAACGTACCCACCCCGATTACAAAAGAATGGAAAAACAAACTTTTTTTCCTAATGAAAGACAACAGTCCAGTCTTTCTTTTGGTATTTGCCATGTTTATACATACAGCAATAGAACACAATATTCTGTGTGCCTTGAAAGATCAGTCAAAATCATCTAGAATGGCTGGTAGTGAATCACGTATGAGGTCTTATTTTATTGCTTATTCCTGACTTTTGACAGATGCATGTCGCAACAAACATGATGCAGATGCACGATGTGAAACAAACCAACTGTGCTTCAGCTATACTGAGCATGAGCAAAGTATGGTATTTAAAGGGTCAAACAAAACTATGGGGGCCTGAGAGGGGTTGGCTAACAACAAATACACACAAGAAAAAGTCCTACCGCGAACACACACAAAGAACCTGGCTGGTTTCCTGAATACCACTGAGGTGCCCTTGAGCAAGGCCCCCGAACCACTCCAGCTTGCTGCAGGGGTGCCTTTCATGTGCGCAGCCTCACCGCTCCCTTACTGCAAAATAAATGTCCCCCTGTGGGACAAATAAAGGATGTTTCTTCTTCTCCTACTGAACATAAGTGTATACCGGAAGAAGGTGGACAGTTTGGTGTCATCACACCACTGCATCCCATTCAGTGCAAAATTAATGAACAAGAGGATTGTCATTGCAAGTGATGCTGCCTAAAGATCTGTAGACCTGCTGACCACCAACATGCTTTCAACTACAGCTAAAACAAGCCCCTGTACTTTTTGTATGCAAAAATCCCCCCCGCCACATTCTACAGGTTTTACAGGAAGACGTGTCATGTAGAATCAAATACGTAATCCCTCTCGCTAGTTGCTGATCTCTCCCACTGTCACTACTGCTTACTGTTCCACCTCCCATTGCCACACTTCTGCACAGAACTCAGCCCCCAACTCTCTCTCTCGCTCTTTCTGCAAACTGGGCCTGCACAACAAGTGTCTCTTTCTTCCTCGAACTTACAAAGAGCCACATTCAGAGAGGAAAAGAGAGGGAGAGCATCACGCTCGCTCTGTTTCCAAAGTGATAAACGATCAACAAATCAAGGTGAGAATGCCACAGTCAAAGCAACCAAATGTTAGGATCTGGGCTTTATATTTGCTTGTAGGTGCAATAGGTGGGATTGCAAAGTGTCAGCTTGACAGGAAGTCGGAGAGCAGTAAACTTTTTTCCTTGGACCATGACCCTCCTGTGCTAAGCGGTTAAAAAGAATTAACATAGGTAAAGAAAACAGAGTATACAAGAATACAGCGTGTTGATTCTCCGGTTGCGAGTGGAAACGCGCGCGGAGCGGAATGACCCGGCGAGCTTAACACTGAGGCAGAATCTCCACTGCAACAAGCAGATTATAAGAGTCCTCAAGTGATGAAGCGGTGCACAGTTTTAATAAGCTGTTGGAGGAAACAGTAGCTCACGGTCACGTGACATGACTGCGTTTGCGGCAGAGGAGACGAGCGAGCGTAACGCTTGCTCAGTTGCCCTCGCCGAGGCCCTCACAACACTCCTTTGTGCAGCAGCGCACTGCATACCACAGCATCACTGTACATTCCTACCGAGGTACCTTCTTCCTACGTGAGCGCTACATGGGAAGAAAACAGAATAACAGGAGGCTAGGATTCACGGGGAGACACACATTATGGCACAAACCCCATTTTCCTGTCCCATTTCCCTCGGAGGAATATTTGACCGCGTGCTTTCTTCCTGATAAAAATGAAATCCATGACAACCTGCAAGTGGCCCACACTGACTGATTGCAAAGTGCCCAGACCAATATAAGAGACAACTGTCACAAAAGATTTTCTGCTTTAAACAGCGGGGCTTACTCTCGCTTACATAGCAAGGGATATTTACTCATATGCAGCAAAGCTATCACAGACCCATCTGGACTCTTTCTTTCTGTCTGACATTGGTTTCATGTTTTGGATTTCTTTGGTTATTTCCTGTTTAATTTATGAATGTTTTGCCCAGTCCGTAGCTGTCTGTGCTCTGCCCTTGCCCTTGTTTGTCTCCCACCTAAGGTTGTCGCTGATCCAAATTAAGATTTCTGGTATGTATTTAACAAATTACAATGAAATTTTGTCACTAAGTTAGTCACTTTGCAAAATATGCCTTTACCCCCTATCAATTGGACTCTCTATTACAAAAAAGTAATACCAAAATATATTTGCACATGAAATTGCAATCATGGTAGACCGCCCAAATGTCTATAAAGCTTTAAAATCTTTAAGGTTTCAATTTCTACATGTGTGTCTGTGAAATACCCATCTCTCTAAGATTTTACTTCGTGGTACTACTGCTCAGTGTTTTCCATACATTCGATCCAAATGATTTTGTGTTGGGGCCGCCACAAATCGCTTTGGCGCCACCTGTTCATAAACACATTATAATGGGATTGTCTGCTTAATGCCACTTGTTAAACAGACCTCATACATCTGCTGAATAAGGTGATGTAGCAGTACTGCCAGCTCGCTACAGTTAGCTCTAAACACGCAGAGGAGGCTGCTGTGAAATCCGCTCCTATCTCAAAGCACTCACAGGCTGCTCTGTCTTGTTTCTGACATAAAAAAAACGACAAGACGACGTGACAGAAGAAAGTTCAATACGTGCGGATGCATCATTGCCAATCATGCAAAGTAGATGACACCCTTGGCACAAACATTTCTGCATCTCATTGGATTGCGGACCGGAATGATTGACTAATGCCTCAGTCAAAAACAGACTTACAATTATTTGACCGTGCGATTTTTGGAGTTCCCCAAATTGCTTTTTTTTTTTTTTGTTCATGGAGAACTTAGTGATTGAAAAATTAAAATCTCAGCGCGTCTGAAGAATACGGAATATCCAAACATGCGTTGGCTGCACTAATTATGTACGTGGTGGGGTGCACATGTGGCGCACGACACACGGAGTATACGGAGTCTGCAAGTTCCATGTACAAAAAAAAAAAAAAAACATTTTTCCCCCAAACAGAGCGGCAACGTTTTTTGGCAGGAAAGACCAGTTGTAGGAGTCTGTACACCAGTTGTAACCAAAGCTTTAGTGACAACAAAACCAACACGCAGTGCCACATATAATGGCAGACATGTAGACCTAAGGAGAACCGGCAAGTGAAACGCAGGCATAGCACAGTTGAATACATGCAACCTGGGGTAATAAAATCCTGGAAATCCCAAGCAGACACTTTTTCAGGTCCCGAAAAGTAGTTACGTGCCACAAAAATCAGGATCCTAGTCACCTTACAGGAAATATATTAGTTTTCGGTTTGAATCTCTGTGCATACAGTACTGCTGACCTGACCCGGGTAGGCATCCAACACTCCAATCGTCCATTACTCGTGAACAAGACCCCGAGATACTTGAACTCCTCCACCTGAGGCAAGACCTCACTCCCAACCCGGAGAGTACAGTCCACCCGTTTCTGACTGAGAACCACGGCCTCTGATTTTAAGGTGCTGAGTCCCATCCCAGAAGCTTCACACTCAGCTGCAAACTGCTCCAGTAAACGCTGATGAGGCCATAAGGACCACATCGTCTGCAAATAGCAGAGACGAGATCCTAAGGTCACCAAGCTGGACTCCCTCAACACCTTGACTGCGTCTAGAAATTCTGTCCATGAAGATTATGAACAGAATCGGTGACAAAGGGCAGCCTTGGCGGAGGCCAACGTTCACCGGAAACAAGCTCGACTTACTGCTGGCAATGCGAACCAGGCTCCTGCTTCGATTGTACAAGGACCGAATGGCACGTAG
>QODF01000055.1:1301131-1397433 GCA_024372805.1 Oostethus manadensis
CCCAGGGAGGCTGAGGGGTGTGATCCCCCTATAGCTGGAACACACCCCCCGGTCACCTGTTTTAAAAATGGGGACCACCACCACGGCCTGCCAGTCCAGAGGTACTGTTCCCGACTTCCATGCAATGTTGAAGAGGTGTGTCAGCCAAGACAGTCCTCCAACATACAGAGCCTTGAGATAAAAAAAAAAAAAATCAGGGCGAAACTCATCCACCCCCGGAGCCTTGCTATTGGGTAATGTTTTAACTACCACAAAAATACCTCACCCACGATGATAGAACTGTCCACGTTCGTGTCCCCAGATTCTACTTCCTCTACGGAAGGTATGTCAGTGGGATTGAGAAGGGTCTCAAAGTATTCCTTCTACGAACCAACTATACAGTATCCTCTCAGTGGACTTATCTTAGTGAACCAAAAATAATAATGTCGGTCTTATGTAATGAGACGTTCTGCCTCCTAAATGTCAAAATTATCTAATATTGTTTTCTACTTGATGAAATACAATCTGACATTTTCTAGCTTACTTGTCCATCAATCAGAAAAGCTGTTTGTTGACACCCAACAAGGTCAGAAAAACAAAATTTTGCATTTGTTTGTTGGACAGGAAATGCTGAAGGAAAAGTAAGAGACAAATAAAGTAAGAGTATGATGTCTGAATGCTCACACCTTTAGGAGTAAGATATGGATAACACTGAATTAGCAATGCCACATATCAGTTGAGCAATTCACCAAAATAGAACAATGGTCAAGTGTTGACCAGCATCAAATGCCATATTATGATTAAGATATGATTAGGTGAAGTATGATTTCGCAAGAATCTTCTTTTCCTTTTGGCTTATTCCTTCAGGGGTTGCCACAGCAAATCAATTGCCTCCATCTAACCCTGTCTTGAGCATCATCTTTTCTCGCGCCAACTACCTTCATGTCCTCTTTCACTACATCCATAAACCTCCTCTTTGGTCTTCTTGTAGGCCTCCTGCCTGGCAATTCAAAACTCAGCATCCTTCTATTCTATATTCACTCTCTCTCCTGTCATGTCCGAATCATCTCAGTATGGCCTCTGGCCCCTTATGTGCTGTCCGTCTGATGTACTCAATCATGATCTTGTCCATCCTGGTCACACCCAAAGAGAACCTCAGCATTTTCATCTCTGTTATCTCCAGCTCTGCCTCCTGTCTTTTCCACAGGGACAACATCGCTGGTCTCACTACACCTTAGGACATCTTTCCTTTCATTTTAGCTGAAATTCTCACACCTGACACTTTTCTCCACCCATTCCAGCCTGCCTGCACACACTAGTATGTTTACGTAAGAATATTTGCTCAAATAAAGAATCATGATACTGCCTCCACTGGTCTAATAGTGAGGAGCACAAACTGCTATCCAACAGAATAAATGCAAAAGTTCCATATAAAAGTTCAGATGCTGGTCATACCATACTTCTAAATATCTACGGCATAGCCTTAAGACGTCCCGGCGTAGATATCGCCACAAAAACTGAATAAATCATGACAGTCAGCGCCTCAGGAAGGGTTTTTATTCACTATTTTCTAACAGTAG
This sequence comes from Oostethus manadensis, assembly GCA_024372805.1. NCBI lineage: Eukaryota > Metazoa > Chordata > Actinopteri > Syngnathiformes > Syngnathidae > Oostethus > Oostethus manadensis. The sequence continues at coordinate 1,302,691 of QODF01000055.1, forward strand.
GTGTAGCAAATGTTGCCACTGGTTATCACCTTGAGAAGACTACAAAAAAAGAGGGATGCCCATTTCAAAAGTAAAAACAAGCTTTCAATAATAGATAGACGCTGTCTATCTCTGTAATCACAGAAAATAAGTTAAAGGCCCATTGAGGGAGGATAGGAAGAAACAGTGCCTCCTCAAAGAGGACACTACTACTCTATTTGTCCAGACACAGGGATTCAGACACAGAGACCGTTACACATAAACCATGTCTGCCATTACTATATATATATTTATATGTAGAGAGAGCGTGTTGTCTGCGTCTTTAATTCAATGTCACCCACCACTTCAAAGAGGACAGCTTTGTGGGGAAAAAACAGGCTTTGCTACACATCTTAAAGTAAAGCACAGAGCTCTGCTAGCTGTCAGCTACAGATGAGGGAGTTTAAAGTTTTATCATTTTGTTTTTGTTCAGCAAAAAGCCTAGCCTAGCATGAGACCTTGATAATGTTTGTGTTCTCCCCCAGTCCTTAATGTCACACTGTTGTATGTAATATATGGCATCTACACTGCACTTCTAATTATTTAGCAAATTATATTTTATGTTTTTGATAAGTAGTCAACATAAATTACAGTCTTTAGACGTTTCCAAGTCATCCACCATTAGAGTACGATTTGAATGTTGCTAAACAAACCTCCCAATGGTAACAGTATTTTTTATTCAAAATAAAGATTGAAAATGCAGGGTTCCACATTATTACGTACAACAGAGTTTCAAAGCATTTCACTGAAAATGATTATTTGTTTAATTTGCAGCATAAGGATATCATATTTACTGAAAGCAAAAGCTACTTCAATTACTAACATTTTAACAGGTCGACTTACACGTTAACAGAAGATCCCTTTTTATGATATAGCCTTCACAACTCTTACACTAAAATTGGGAGTGTCTGCTTGAGTTTCTTTGCAAGATGTCAGCTGCTGTTTTGCTGTGACCTGCCTCCCACACATTTACTTGATGATGCTCCATAGGTTCTCAATTGGGCTGAGGTCAGGGGAAAAAAGGGGCCAAACCACAAGGTGCTCTCCTTTTATGCCCATAGCAGCCAATGCCAGGGAGGCACCGTTTGCATGATGAGATGGTGCCTTGTCATGCATGAGGGTCATTTTGCTACAGAAGGTACGGTCAGTCTGAAACTCTACATACTTTGCTGAGGTCATTTTAACACCTTCAATAACTATAAAGCACCTACCAGCTCTCTCCCAAAGATTCCCATCCAAAACATGACTTCATCCATCCGGACCACCCAAGGCAGTGTTTCCTTGGGTTTCCCGGCCAAACGTAATTTACTCTACCGCCAGCCCTCCTCCAGGGACGCCTCCAGCTGAGTTGTCTGTGATTGGTCACACTCTCAAGCGTTCCAGAGGACTTCCGAACAGCTGTCAAACCCCACTACCTAATTCTGACGGTACAGGTGTTGATAGTAAAGAGGTTTTTGTCTTTTTAAAATGTCAGTTTTTAACAGCTACTTGACAGACTCTCCCATCACAACTGTGGACTCCTTCCGCTTCCTGGGCACTAACATCACCCACGACCTCAAGTGGGAGCAGACCATCAGCTCCATCATCAAGAAGGCTCAGCAGAGGATGTACTTCCTGAGGCAGCTGAGGAAAGCCAAGCTGCCTGTCCAGACGATGGTGCAATTCTACACAGCCATTATTAAGTCCATCCTCACCTCCTCCATCACAGTGTGGTTCGCTGGGGCCACTGCCAGGGACAAACAAAGACTGCAGCGCATCGTGCGCTCTGCCGAGAAAGTGATCGGCTGCAGCCTTCCATCTCTCCAGGACCTGTACGTCTCCAGAACTCGGGGGCGAGCAGGACGGATACTTGCCGACCCTTCCCACCCTGGACATGGACTATTTGAGCCACTCCCATCTGGCAGAAGGTTACGGTCCATTCGGACCAGAACCTCTCGCCACAAGAACAGTTTCTTTCCTGCTGCTGTTGAACTCATGAACACTTTATAACATTTGCACTATGCTCACTTTATAACCAGTATTTTTGGCACCTTATACTACCTGCACTAAAAACACTCTCATGCCTTTACTTATCAGTGATTTCAACTTTTTACTCAGGTTCTATGTTTAGTTAGTTCTATGTTTATTTAATACTCTATGTTTACTTAGAATTCTACGTTGCACTGAGTCGCCAAAGAAAGTTCCTAGTTTGTGAATTGTTCACTTACAATGGCAATAAAGTTTTTCTGATTCTGATTAGAGGTCCAGACATGGGTGAGCTTATAATTTGCATGCATGCATGTATGTATGTATGTATGCAACACTTCCTGCGCTCCCTGTATGCACACTATACTGTAATACTACACAGACAACCGCTTTTCTCCCATTACTTACACAAAATAAACACAGTTAGAACACTGATAACTTGTTACTTGCAGCTTGCTCTTCTGACTCTTCAACACGACCAATTAACATTGGAAAGGTGTTGGACTTCAACAGCAGTTTGGCGGATAGTCCAGCTTCGTATTGCTAAACAAAATTAGCTTTCCCTCACACCCGAACAAACATTTCCTGTTCATTCCTATCCATTTCCATTAATCAACGTTGCCCAGATAAGGAAATCCGAGTTGCGTGATGTCAGTGGAACTCAATGTTAAAAAAAAAAAAAACTGTCAACAACATGCAAAGCCATCCAAAACTGCTTTTAGCGTTCACTTCCAAATGCAAAAATCTCAATATCTGACGCGTTGGCATCATTTAACATATTACAACATTGTACCAACATTTATAGGTCAGAAAAGAGGAAAAGCACAATAGCTCTTCTTTAAGTATCCATCATTATCATAACAATCTTTGTACAGCAGCAGCATCCTCACCTTTTCACAAGCTTTGGTTGTATTGTTGTTATTGTGTGAAGCTAAATTGATGTCTTCATGGACGCGATCCAACAGCCAAAGGAGGAACTCCAGAGCATCATGTTGGGAATTGCCACGGAACTGTGATCCGTACTTTGACACAATAGTCTGCAGAGAAAAATCATAAAATAACAATGACTTTCAGCTGCATCATACAGTGAAAATGATACAGTATCTGTTTGTTATCCAGTCATGCTTAGCGCACCCCATGGTGTACCACTTCTACTTCTAAAGCCCTGCTAACAAAAGGGTGAACATTTGTCAAAACATGCACCCCTACTGTGTTGCCTGTACTATTATTTTTAATCAAAGCACATTTTAAACCCCAAATTTTCACCCCCATATGTACGGATTAGGAGTGCAGATAATGCACGGTACGGTCCTTACCTCACTACTTGGGCTATTTTTGCTACGATTTGTTGTGCGTAAAACCAAACTGATCTTTTTATTATTATGATTAAAGGGTATTCAAAATGAAACTGAATATGACATGTACTGGCAGGTAATTGTCCAATATATCAAAATCCCAAACAAAAATAATATATACTGATATAGCAAGGATGTGGGTTCCACATTGATGTATACATTAAAGACACTAAAAGCAATCCACTGTAGGTCAGTATATTGTACTATAAACAATATAAGCTTTGTTTTGCAGGTGACAACGCAAATGAGCTAAAAAGAACAAATAAGCCGCAGGCCGAAAATGGGCCCTTGCCACTTTGGAAACCCCTGATTTATAGTGTTTATTTTATTAGGTGCATCTGTAAGAATTTAAACAGGGTGATGATTGCTTTATATGGTATATATCAGGTTCTTTAAATCAAGTGCAGTTTTTAATAGGTGCTGCGTGCAGCACCGTCATCATCTCTGCTCTACAATGGCAGCGCGCTGCACTCATTTACGGAGGTGAGGCGTTCAAAAACAGGTCCCCTACTTGAAATATGTACAGTGTGGGAATTTGGACAGAGCTTTTCTGCAGCCTGGGCAGTCACAGTGTGAAATGTATTGAAAAACTGCAGATCAATTAAGTGGATTGCCCTGTTCTGTAGCATACATTGAGTTGGAATTCATAATTCATTGCTGAATTCAGGGATTTTTAGTTAAAAAAAAAAAAAAAAAAAAAGCTTTTCTCTGAAAATAGGCCTTTTTTTCTGCATAACATCTCAATCACCCTAAATCTGTAATAATGTATAAATATGTGTAATACAGCTAAAATCACACTGTGTAATGTGAATGGCCCCAAAATCAATTATACAGGCCTTGAAAGTTGGTTTTGATGTCAGCAGCCGTGAGAAAAAACGAGCACAGATGAGCGATTATAGAAGAGGGGGCAGCAGACTGTAATCTTTGCTTCCTAATCCACTCATATACCGGATGTAGCAATGACACCATATCATAAAGAAGGCACCCGGGACATTACTAAACGGCAAAAATGATAATGCTGTGCGGGACTGCTGGTGTCTTGACAGTGTGATCAGTCAAGAAAATGATACCAGTCTATACAAATAGCAACAATTTACTTCTTCATATATCACATATACGTTTTGTGATCTGCACATCCTCATTCAGGGATAATTGACATATGATATGATATTACACTGTGAGAACCGCGGGCATGTCCTAACAATCTGTCAGGCAGCTGGTCGTTACAACAAAGCCATATAACAGTTATTACCAATCCGCTTTGCAAAAGGTGCCAATTGTCTTTATCATGTCATTTTCCTTGTGCGGATGACTGGTAGGTACAGTGAGTGTCTTTTGGTTTAATGTTTTCTCATCAAACAATAAAAAATATATATTTTAGGATGCAATTCTGTTGTAACAATATAACAATTTATATTGGAATTGTCAACAAAACTATTATGATTAGTTGCTGAACCTGACCTATAAATTATTGAAATATTATTATTAGTGAGTTTGGCATCTGTGTGTGGAGTTTGCATGTTCTCCACGTGTGTGCGTGGGTACTCCGGTTTTCTCCCACATTCCAAAGACATGCATGTTAGGTTAATTGGAGACTCTAAATTGGTATAAATGTGAGAGTGACTGGTTGTTTATATGTGCCCTGCGATTGGCTGGCTATCAGTCCAAGGTGTACCCCGCCTCTCGCCCAAAGTTAGCTGGGATAGGCTGCGGCATACCCGCTGGAACCCTGAGGATAAGCGGCATAGAAAATGGATGGAGGATATTTATTGTTGTAACTTTTGAGGTTTTGATATGAAAGATAATATAAATAATACGAAAAATAACTGTTCTAAAAAATAGAATATTTATCAAATATTAAAACATACAAAAATATATTTGAAAATCATTTTGGAATTGCACAAAATTCAAAATGATTTAAGCACATGTAGAGAGCAAATGCAGTGAACGTGATTTTTTTTTTAAACCATTTGCTATTTGAGTGGGCACAGCCTGAAAAGCGTGGCCTTACATGCTTTCATTCTGCTTTACCATGTTATGTTCGAGTAAGCCGTGTCGCTTGTGTGCTGACAAGGTTTGATGTACCCGGAGGTACATGACCGTTCGCAGGACATTTAAAATACTGTTGCTTTCATACTTACGAGCTCATTGTTAATTAGGGCTGCAAAATTTGGCAAAAATAAAAAAAATTTTTGAGATTGAGATCACGATTCTCTGGAATGCCCCCCGCACAACCTGTACCGGGACATGTGCTTTTGTTTTAAATAAATCACACTGTTTTTAAAGTCAGCTGGGATAGGCTCCAGCATTCCCACAACCCTACTGAGGATAAGCCCTATAGAAAGTATTTGAATGGATAGAATCCTCATTGTCTTGTTCTGCTTTAGAGAAACTCCCAATGGTCTTTCCCACCGTGTTCTTCATGGGAGGTCCCAGAAGGACAGTTAGCAGTTTTTAATAAAAATGAATAGAAAGACGAAAGAATTCCTCAAGTCAAATATATGGCAAGCTCGCTTACTCCACAGTACATTTATGCTTGTAATAAGGATGGCTCAGAAGAAAAGTCAGTAAATTAATGCAGCCGATGAACGGTAGGTGAAAGTGAGGAGTAAGTGTTGTCCATCATGCTAATGACAGTGCAGGATGACTATTTGAGCAGGGTTTTGCGCGGGGTGGGGGGCCAACTTCACTCAGGTCCCACACCTTTATTATCTCCAAAACAAAAGCAGCACAAACATTGATTTCAACAGAACCCAAGAGCACAAACGAGGACGGTCAAAATGAGACTTTTTGTTTCATTCGGAGGTTGTTGACAAGTCACTAACCCCAGTTGACCATTAACGTGCAATACCTCAAAAATGAAAGCAGCACAAACGTTCATTTTAATTGCACAAATCTACACAAAATAAGTCGGAAGAAATGACACAAATTTGGTTTCATTCGGAGCACATAGAGGGGCTGAGTGACCTTTGGTTGACCTTTTAGGAAATGTGTAGTATCCCCAAAGCCAATTTTGTAATAGCCCAAAACTTTAATCGTTAATATCTCACAACTAAAAGCAGCACAAACGGACATTTTAAACTGCACAAACGCAGCAGAAACAAATGGTATTATTTAGGTTTCATTTGGGGAAAATGGTGGGCGGGATAAAAATAAAATAATAACTCTAAAACAAAAGCAGCACAAACAAATGAGACTATTTGACCAGAATTTTGCACGGGGCAGGTTACAAACTTCACCCGGTTTGAGGTCTTGTGTAAAATGGCAGAACTTTTAATTGTGAATATTACATATTTTGGGTATTTTGTGCAGCCCTATCACAACAACCTAACTATTGAAATTATGTTCATGTTTATCCACCTTGCATACTTACCTTAGCACCCTTCTTTCTCAGGCCTCTCATGTTATGGAAACTGGTCAATTGTCTGCTGAGTAACTGTTTGAGTTTTACGCTTTGTCCCTTTCCAGGCCCCTCTGCGCAAACACACAGTCCTGCCAGGGGGTGAAAAACACACATCAAAAGCCCACATGTGCTCCCAGAACAGGCTGGAGACCCTTCCAGTTCTGGCATAGTGACCATATGGAGCTAAATAATAATATTTGTAAACAAATTAATACTTCCCCTCACGTGTATCTTGGTACAACCAGGTGGCAAAGCGCCAGGCATTCGGCAGGACTTTTCTGTTTTGTTTTGTTTGTCCTGACTGAGACGCTGGAGCCAAATGACCCATTTCATTCATTCTACTTTCTTTCAAGAACTTTTTCTTTTCAGCAAACGGGGACACATTTACATTTGCATTGTCGCATCAACAACGGCACGGTCCGTTTGAAACTAAAACAAGTTCAAAGCACCCCAAAAATATGATTTTCAAAAACAAAATATTATTTTTGTAATCAAAACAAACATGATGTTCCGATCAATCACCTATCAATACATTGTACAAAAGGATCCTTGATTAGAACTTTAGTCACTCACACGGTACACAGAACACATGAAGGAGACACTGAAAGGGACGTTGCAAGGGAGAGAGAAAGGCTAAATCCGATGGCTACGCTGCTTAGTTCTCACTGCCCATTACATATTAGCAGATCCTTTCACATGTTCAAGGATAGCAAAAAAAAAAATTGACATTGTCCTTCCTCAGTGCAGCTTTGGGCAACTACATATTCTCAAAATGGACATAATTGATTTTTGGTCAATTGTGTAAAAAAGTGCAAGTACAGGACCCATTTAACCCATTTAAAAATATATTAAATAAGGGTGTAACAATTCGATTGGTATCACAATTCGTGGTTGACGATTCAATTAAAGGAAGATATTGTTTCATTTAAAATGATTAAACCCGAATTGATTCAGTAACTATAAATCGATTTGGTAACTTTTAGTCAAGCAGTCTGGCTGTGAAACAAATATCTGGATACCAGGCAGTGCAGGGGAAGTTTCCAAGATTCCTGTCGTTTTTTGTAAGGGAATCGGGTCCATAGTAAGTGTGGATATTAAGAAGCAGGTAAACATGTAATGGCAAATGCATTCACATTTCTTTGGAACCAACACTTCAGGATGGATGAAATCGAGTCTGGTTAATTCCAGCTGATAAAGCATAACTTGAACTTTAAGTTGATACCTCCATCACTTCTCTACCCCAAGTATTAAAGACGTTAAAGTACATTTCATAGCGGGAAATAGTGCCTTTAGTTCCTATTTCTGTAACATAAAAAGGTCCGTGATCGACCCACGGACCTTGGCAAGTAGAACCGTACTACAAATTGTATAATAACTTAGGCTGTCACATTTGCTTTAATGGTCAACAGAGTAGCCATTTTCATTTTCTTCAAGAAGCGCAGAGAAGAAAGTCAAGCAGTGCATCAGAACATTGAATTAACACAGATTTCAGATTTTAATGACATTTCATCTGCAGATGGATAATAAAGTGAAAAAAAGATCCTACATATATTTTATCTTATCCTGAAGCTCTGATCCTTGAGTTTAAAAGGCTTAAAAGTTGGACTTAACTTTTGATGTGGTCCAACACTTTTAATATAAAGCCGATGGGAAATTGAAGAGGAAGAAGGAATCTACCAAACAAACATGCATACCAATGAAAATACATCCCATAGCCTATGAAAAAAAAGGCATTTTTAAAAGGACATCCACACAAACGCAACCAGAGCGCACACGCTCAGCATTACATGACATCATCCGTGCGCTCCAGTCGACAGGCATGACTAATTGACTTATGCCAAATCAAACTGTTAGGAGTAATGTTTAACGTCTATCATTAAAATTTAAAACAAACATCCATATAAAGCCTGCCATGCTTAAATCCAATGCTTTATTTCCTGGTATCAACTCAATCAATGGCCTTTTAAACGATGTTTGATTGATATACGTCGTCCGGAATGGCAATTTGGCAAACACACATCAATGTAGTTGGATCATAGACATATAAATCCATATATCGATGTAGTGAATGAATCATTAAACCCCTTGTAAATGATATGGTTCTTTGCAAAACAAAAGAATATCAGGGAAGTGGTTTTTAAACCCTTCCTTAGTTGACATAAAAAAAAGTTTACAGGAGTTTGGGCCTTCAGGTCTTCCTAAAACTGGCAGCTATGTTTACCTAGAAGTCTCCACCTTTAAAGCCGTCTGATTGTTTTTCAATGCCTCCCTGCAGGCTTCTGTGCTATTACTCAACAGGCAATTTTAGGGGGGCTTGGCTGCATGAACTCTGGACCTCCGACCGTGTGTGTATGTGTATATATGGTTAGGCTGTTTAAAAAAAATAAATAAATAAAAAAGGGGTCAGGGATGGTTTTGACTGACCAATGTTCTTTAAAACGGAAATCAATGTCGGATGAGTTAGTGACTGCTGCAAAAACTGTTTATGCCTTGCTTCATTGCGTTCAAGAGGGCGGAAAGTTATGGAAATCAATAGGGGTTAACATGATCCAGTAAGCACATGTGCACAGTATACTTGATGTATCCTTTTCCAACAACGTAATTAGCATTTCTAAGAATAGATCCATTCAAGAGTTTCTTTGTTCACTATTGCATATTATCTACTTCTTGCTTCAGCTCACAGAAATCCGGCACAAAGAGCTGCGGGCAGATAAAGTGCACCCCCACCCCCATGTACGTTGAGCACGGGCAGTGCATAGGAGAGCCTGAGGATCTTCTCATAGGACTCTGTCACAGCACCTGATCATCAGGAACAGTTAACTCTCCTTCCTAAGAATAACCACATTTATTTCATTATTTATTTGCACAGCATTTTAGTATAGCGGTGGGACGCTATGGAGGGGAAAATCACTTCAACGGGTCACCTGATGACCTCTGTGCAGTGTCCGGTGACACTCAGCAGATGCCTTGTTATCACCTCACAGGATAGCATGGGTGTCACAAGGTGTTTTTCAGCAAGTTGGCGCTGAAGACACGAATGATGCACAATGTCAGAAATACGTCCAATACCGTAAAGTTCTATTTATGTCCATGGAGGCACGCACTAATGTTAGTCTCTCAAAAGTTTACATGACGACGGCCTAGCAACAAAGGGTGACATGTTTCTTCTGCCAACGACACTGCAATGTGCATGCCAGGCCAATAGTTGGCGACCTCATTTTGTAAAAAAACACTACCCGGGGGTGTACTGACTATTCCAACTACCGTATTGATCCCAGTGTTTCCCATACATTCTTATTTTCTTGTATTTCTTTCTCATGCTTTAACACAATATTTTTCAGTTCTCTTCTGTTCATGCAAGTAAAGACAGGAAGCCCTCGTTTAACGTGGTTAATTGTTTCCCGACCCGACTGAATATCCGTGAAGTAGCATGATCCTTTACTTATAAATCATATATTTCCGTTATTAGAACATGGAAAAACCTTCTAAATGTGTTTCTTAACATTATTAGAGCCCTCTACACATGAAATAACACCCCATAGTCATCTTTATACTTGTATTACCCAATAGAGTGACGTAATAAAAGAAAATAAGACATACTCAAGACTTGTGTTCCCGTGCTAGGGAGATATGGGGGTGAGGGGCAGACAGGAAGTGATGTCAGGGGTTCAGAGTTGAGTTTTAGCTCGGTGTGGAATACAGCCCGTGTAAGGGATTTTTGTCCCTTTTGTGCGATAACTCAAACGTGCAATAAAAGCTTGTGGTTTCGGCTGTCAAGTCTGGTGCTTGTGTGTCTCGCCAACATAACAGTAATAAAAAAAAAAATAAAAAAAAAAAAATAAAAGAAAAAAAAAAAAATAAAAACAAAACAAAAATAGAAAAAAAAAAAAAAAACAGAAAAAATTTTTTTTTTTTCATTTTAATGAAAACCGACATATTTTGGGATGGATGGATGAACTATGGCGTGATCATCATTCAAAAGGCAGCCATGTGGCTAACACTTGAGCGTATGTGTGTGACAGTCAGAAAGCTAAGCTAATAACCCGAAAAATAATTAATCGGATGAGATGAGCAGCCTCTCAGCAGTGGAAGACGAATGCCGAGTCGCTGAGAGCTCGTCACGGCCCACCAATGTACACAAAGTCACACGTTTTTGTCTAAATTAGATTGATTTTATGGTTCCTTTTGCCATATATATCGTAGAGCCAGTTACAGGGGTGCAGCCAGGAATTCTGGGTCGGGTTCCGTTGCAAAAAAATAAATAAATCACACTGTCCCCACCTTTACTAATTATATTTAGTTATAATTATATTTTTATTTTACCCTTTTTTTTAGGTCCTTGGCAGTCAAGGGACCTTGAAATTGTCCTGGCTTTTCCCCTTTATACAGCACCCCTGGCCAATTGCACTCATAAATAACATATTTTAATAAATAAAAAAACATATTGGCATCGGTTGATTTCGGAATCGGAAATTGAGAGTTGGATATTATCAGCACACCGGCAAAAAAGGCCAGTCTCCGACATCCCTGCTACACATCATTCTCTGAATGCCTTATACGATATTTACCCACTTTTATGCTTGAAACTGCTTCATTTGGGCATAAAATACTTTTTTCCCCAATAATTGGCCACTTAGAAACATTTCAGAGGGATCAGGCACCCAATAAAAGCCCAGCTGGGAACCAGCAGAGTGGATTGTTCCTTGAGGAACCCAAACAGACAATTTCACAGGCACTGCCTGTGCCTTGTATCAGATAAATAGGAATCACTCACTGCACTGCATATGGGAGGCTGGGATTATTGTAATATTATATTTCACTATGCAGCCATGCTCCCTGCAGGGTGTGTTTTGGGTCTGAGGGTACCTTGAAGTCCACTGACAGCTGCGGGGTGTACTCCAGAGTCCACAGAGCCCGGACAAGCGAGGCCAAGCGCTCCGTGACCTCCCCCTTGGCAAAGCGGCTCTCCTCACTCCTCACAGACCCCCTGATCGTGGCGTCGCTCAGGTCCAACTTGTACCTCTCCAGTCCCAAGTACTCGGCCAGCAGGTCCGTGTTACTCAGACACTGGACCACGGCGTTCATGAAACACGTGTTCCCGTGGTTTTTCAAGCCCAGGACACCCGGGATTCTGTCCCCATATTGGAAAAGTAGTTTTTCCCGGCCGAGAGGGACGTTCTTGGCCGGCCGCGGCACCTGCACATCCTCTTTGACCGCCCCGGAGCTGGCGCTGAGGGTGCAAGGTGCACCGTTCCCGAAGCCTCCATCGTCGTCCTCGGCGTCCTGCGCGTCCCCAAAGTGGGTGAAAGTGCCCAGACTTTTAATGACTCTGTTCATAAAAGTGCCCACGGACTTGAGGGATTTCTTCCCGAAAAGCTTGACCTGCCTCGGCTTCTTCTCTTTGCGCTTCTCCTCCTTCGGCGCGGGCATTTCCTGCTTGCCCGCGTCGCGTCTCTCCATGGCGGCACCTCTGCTGCTCCCGGACGGCTCCAACCTCCCGCTCCTCATTGTTCGCTCAAACCCGTCGCCCGTGTCGCCGCTTGCCCGCCGGTGTCACCTGAGGTGACACCGTCGCCATCACAACAGCAGCCCGTTCTCCGCAGCGCACCCCGCCGCGCCGCCGCCTCGGCACCTTCCACGTCCATCCCAGCACTTCAGTGAAGGTCTTCTTCTTCTTCTTCTTCTTCTTCTTCTTCTTCTTCTTCTTCTTCTATCACGTCCTCGCGCCACAGGACACGAGAGGAGCCCAGCCTCGAGCTCTCAGCGCAGCTCTCAGCGCAGCTCTCCGCTTCCCGGGGGGGGGGGGAGCGCGTGCCTCCTCCCACTTCCCAGCACGTGCAGCAGATGCACCCACTTGACCAGTAATTAGGCCTTTTGCTCACTTCTAATTAGGGGTGGGCGGATCGATCCAAATATCTGTAGTACCGATACCATCGCGGTGAGATCGATATTTTTCAGTTCTGTTGTTCATATCGAATTGTTACATTGCTTACAAACTCCAAATAAGGGGAAAAAGGTATGGGTTTTTTTTTTTGCCTTTGTGTAGTTATTTCGCACTATTGACGTTACATCGCATATATTATAAGGGAACGACTGTATTATTTGGTCGATATTGATATCATGCCCTTCACTGTATTAATGCGGTTTTAATGTTTTGTCAGACCACTCATGGATGCTAGGCAATGGAGACACCCCGAAAGATCAAATACAAATCAAAAGGTCATCACACCAAACGCCTGCCTCCCTCACGGTGCAGCCGAAAACGACGCAAGTAACAAATGGTGACGACACGGTATTAACAGCGCCACGCGGAGTATGCAGGTGTCACAATAAGCACATACACACTAATATACACATAAAGATACAATTCCATGCTAATGTATCACCCGCAAGGTATGCTGGGCGACTTGGGGAAACAATTATTATAAAAAAATCTTGTTTTGCATGTATATTTGTGTGTAAGCATGTATACCACTACCCGCACGTCTGTGTGGCACAGGTTGTGCTTTCTACCTGTTTTCCCACCTCCTCAAGCAAGCAGGAGGTTGTCTCCAAGTACTTTCTGTGCATCTCAAGCTTCAATAAATAGCCCAATTATGTAGATTACAATCACAAGATGGCGGAATTTCTCACATGTGTTGATAAAAGGGCTCGCGAATGCTGAGCCAAGGATAAGGTTAAATGGTTCACAAAGAAGATTGTTGATTCATTAATTACAAATTTTTTAAATTGTATATTATATATATACTGTATACTATACATATATATAGTATAGGATATACTGTATATTATTTTTGGCATGAAATGATGATCAACATATTAAGTGCTTAATCATTCCATCATCTTGAAAACTTTCAAGTAAAAAATATCAGTATCAGCAGTGTCATCCCCATATTTACTTGGGATCATATTGATGCCAACATTTGCAGTAAAGGCCACACAATGCTGCTTTTGGTATCAATCAGATACCAAGTAAATACAGGGCAATACAGGGTATGGCCGATATTGACACCTGCTTTTCACTTGAACATTTTCAGACTCATTTAATGATGATAAAAATGGCCTAAAGTCAAAATACTCCATACACAGAAATGATCTAAAACACACAAACACCATAAGACAAAGTGTTTCCTCACCTCCAGGTTCCTTTTTTGTTTTGTTTTTTTGCAGTTTTTTGCAGCTGAACACAAAATGCAGTTTTTAAATGAAACATTCTTTTACCACAAAAAATCCAAAGCTACATGGCCCTGTGTGAAAAAGAGCTCGGTGCCCCATCTAGATTTATCAGTCTGGTAAACGTTATAAAGCCATTTATAACGCTTTGGGACTTCAGCAAACCACAGTGAGAGCCGTTATCCACAAATGGTGAAAACACGGAGAAAACATGAAACAGTAGGGAACCTCCCCATTACCCCACAAGCACAATGACGAGTCATCCAAGAAGTAACAAAAGACCCCACAACAACCTTCAAAGAACTGCAAGCTTCACTTGCCTCAGGTAAGGTCAGTGTTCATGGCTCCACCATAAGAAAGATACTGGCATGGCAGACTTCCAAGATGAAAACCACTGCTGAACCAAAAGAACATCAGGGCTTGTCTCAATTTTGCCAGGAAACATCTTGATGATCCTTAAGAACTTTGGGAAAATACTTTGTGGTCTGAGGGGACAAAATGTGAACTTTTTGGAAGGGGGGTGTCTGGTGATCTGGCGTAAAAGCAACACTGCGTTTCAGAAAAAGAACAACATTTACCAAGAGTAAAATATGGTGGTAGTAGTGTGATGGTCTGGGGTTCTTTTGCTGATGAGGACCTGGAAGACTTGTTGTTTTTAATGGAACCATGAATTCTGCTATCTACAAAAAAATCCTGAAGGAGAATATCCAGCCATCTGTTCGTCACATCAAACTGAAACTCACTTGGATTCTGCAGCTGGATCCAAAACACACCAGCAAGTCACCCCTGAATGGCTGAAGAAAAACAAAATTAGGACTTTGGAGTGGCCTAGTCAAAGTCCTGACATAAATCCTATTGAGATGCTGTAGCATGACCTTAAAAAAGAGCTTTGTGCTGGAAAACCCTCCAAAGTGGCTGAATTGCAACAATTCTGCAAAGATGAGCAGAAACATTGAAGTGTGTCAAACATGCAACAAATAAGAAATCGGGAAGGGGGCAAAGACGTTCTCACACCACGCTACATGCAAACGGCACGAGAGAAATGTGCAAGTTCATGAAACAACATGGGAGAGATTTGTGTTGTATTGGTGCTGTTTTAAAATAAAAAGACCACCAAAAGAACCAAACATGCCGTTGGCCTGAGACTTTTTTTGCACTGTTTACTGTACGTAAGTAGCAGATGACAATTACTGGAGCGGGTCAACCACGCAAACTGTGCATCTTGTTTCAAATCCTATTTTTTCCTCAAGACAAAGATAACTGATAAAAGTGCAGCAGTCGCTTTAGGAACGCATGCTTCATCATCCTTCCAGAGGGGTAATTTGTGCTTGGCGTGTGGGAACACCTCTCACCTCTGTACCACATGGCCCTCAGCAAGCCATTTTTCACCAATTAGCCTCAGAGATAAAGATTTTTCTTAAGGCCTCACACCTCTTTTATCACTTTGTGTTCCATTGTGGAAGTAAATTCAATCCCCGTGACGTATATGATATAATTAGAGCTGTCAAATAGTTAACATTGTTAATCAGTTTTCATGTTAATTCATCACCATTAATCACCATTCGCCACTATGTGAGAAATATGGCCCTTTTGCTGCATTTTATGAAAAGAAAGATGAACGACTAGGCATGAAATGTATGCATTGACAGCTGCGGATGGACCGAACATTTAAATCCAGCTAAAAGATACCACACGTCTGAAAATCTAACAGAAGCAGAACATTTGAATCACCGGTCAACTGTGTTATAATGAGTAATGTGGGGTTGCGTTCAAAGACATCGGGAACATCGTTTACAAAATACGGCGCTAAAACTCATGGTATCGAGTGAGAAGAATATCCAACGAAAATGTAACATAGGTAAACAGGCAACATAACACGAATTTGTAGTGCAATAATTCATAATTAGCTGGCACGGGGGAGGAATGATCGTCTCGGTCTTTCAGTTGAGCGGGACGGGGATAATAATCTGCCGGTGAAACTGCTCTGTTGGGAGAAGATGCTGTGCGTTGGCTTGGTATGATGCGCATGCGTCAATTGCACTGAAAGTTTTAACATAGGCAGATAGATACTTACAGATACATCTCCAACAGAAATGCATATTTCCAGCAGCTCCCCCTCTGTTGTGTTGGCAACAGTGATAGTAATCTGCCAATGAAAGTGCTCTTCTGTTGGGAGGTGATGCTGTGCGTTGGATGCTGCTGGTTGTCCTCAGTGTCCTTTGCTCTAATTAATTCATTCGAGTAATTAATTAAATGTATGCGATATATGCTACATAACACCCTGGACTGGTGGCCTGTCAATCACAAGACACGTACAGACAAGCAATCATACTTATTGACAATGTAGAGTTTCCAGGTAGTCCATGGTGAAACGTGGGATGAAGAGTGACAGCCAAACAAGCGCGGGGAGAACGTGCAAATTCCACGCAGACACGATCCCACCGAGATGCGAGTCTACTGGAACTCCTAATCTACCGTGCTGCCGCAGATTCCTATTTCATTCGGCAACGTGATTTAATAATGGACACCAACAATCGATACTGTCGACATAAACATGCATCTGTGATGTATATATCTGCGCAAACAGGATCTCTTCATGGAGAATAATTCTTCATGCATTCCAATGTGAATTGGTGACATTAGGTGAAGTCATACATTTCATCAAAGTACTTCCCTGAAACCATGATGTCTATTTTTGGACAGTGCCGTTTCTCCTTCTCTTCAAAAGTACATTTTGTATCTGACGCCGTATGTGTGGGAGATCCATGTAGCCCACAGATGAAAGTCTTTGGTTGAGATTTGGAATGTATTAATCACAGGTTACAGCGTCCTGGATTATTACCATCATTCCTAAAGCATGAAGCCAGCCTTATCTTACACCCGCCTCATTGACGCCTCTAACACAACTACTATTACTTTTCTTGCTGCAGAGAGCAAAACTGTCTCCTGCCCACGGCTAACGCGGCCTCAGGAATACGTCTTTGCTCCTACCTTCCTTTCAGCGCGGCCTTGGCGATGGCAACCGTTGTCGGCGTTGTGCACGCTCAATTTCAAGCATTCCATCCTTGTCAGGCAACACCCCGAAACTTAAGAAGAGGAGGCGACTCGAGGTTTGTCTGGAGTGTACCTCTCACATCGCTGACAAATAACTGCAAAAGCCACAAATCATACAGATTGTAAAGGACAACTAAAGTTTAAGGCAGGGGTGGGCAAACTTTTTGTCATTTGGCGCAGGGCTGCCCATATGAAGGTGGTCATCAAACAGAACGACATACTCTCTCACGGTGCAATAAAAGCAAAACACATCCACGGCAAATTAATGCATCACATTCAACTACTACTACTACTACTACTACTACTACGTGGGTGATAAACGACAACTGAGAGCTAAACACAACATGTAACTTAAAACTTTTTTTTCCAAATGCCCGCAAGGCATGCTGGGTAGCCCAGCTGCAACAACAATATGGAATATAAACAATAGAACATTGGCTATCAAGTGTACACTATGTTAACTCCTCCTTGTTTACTTCCCGGACAACCTCCTCAGCATATTTTGCCATCAAGCAAAAGTGTGACAAACATTATTAGAAGAAAATATTGGAAGAAAGCTACCCAGCACCCTAGGGTGAGGAGCTCGGCCATCCGGGAGGAGCTCAGAGTAGAGCCGCTGCTTCTTCACATCGAGAAGAGCCAGTTGAGGTGGCTCGGGCATCTAGTCCGGATGCCTTCCGGGCGCCTCCCTGGTGAGGTGTTCCGGGCATGCCCAGCCGGGAGAAGGCCCCAGGGGAAGACCTAGGACACGATGGAGGGACTATGTCTCACAGCTGGCCTGGGAACGCCTTGGTGCCCTGCCGGTGGAGCTGGAAGAGGTTTTGCCGGAAGTCTGGACTTCCCTACTGAAACTGCTCCCCCTGCGACCCGGTCCGGATAAGCGGAGGAAAATGGAATGGAGCTACCCAGCATGCCTTGCGGCTGGAATATATGGGTGTTTTTTTGGTATGGGTATTGTGCGTGGATATTTATTTGTATGCCCACACAGTGGCCTAGGTGGGGTACTTTGTGCGTTGTGTGTGTTTGGATGGCTTTTTCGTACAAGCTACAGATTGCATCTATTTTGATGACTGAAGTGTGCCACAATAGCACTGCAAGGCATGTTGCCAGCTACAGTTTACATGTTAAAGGTATAAAAAAAAAGGCATTCGGTGGCCCGGATTAAGATGCTTGGCGGGCCTGATGTGGCCCGCAGGCTGCAGTTTGCCCACCCCTGGTCTAAGGTCAGATTATGAGACACATGTTCCTTGTCAGTGTGTCACTTTTGAACTAGTCTTCTTATTTTAAAGTTCATTGTCTTTGAGCGCTTGGGTCACTGACTCGCTCGCAGCCGAACTTTCTGGACGTTTGGCTTCTCCTCCCAGTGGGCCTCATAATGTTCACGCTCAGGGGCTTGATAGGCAGCTCTGGTCTGAGGGGTTTCACTCGTTTGTGGTGCACAACGACAGTCGTTAAAATGGTGTGACGCCTCTGCCTCTGACACCGCAAAAGAATAAAACTGTCCTTGTTTGGGCGTGCCACAACCATAGAGGATAAATACTTTGGCTACTGCACCATCCCCTAGACTTGAGCTGTCCTATCTAGTCTTTAAGCATGAACTGATGAAGCCTGCTGGGATGAGAGAATATTCCCAGGTACTGAATACGTATGTATCATACTGAACCCGTACAGTCTGTTGCCAATTCCTTGTGTTCTTTCCGGCTAAAAGATTCACTTTAACTCCACATTTGTCAGGGTATGAATAATTTGGGGCTTAACTAAGACTGAAGGATGCAAGGGGCACTTGGATATTCTTCACATTTTGTTAAACATGCAAATACCAATCCAATGTAGGTCACAATATGCTGGTAAGTAGGGGATGGAGACAGGAGCTCAAGAAATGCTCTAATATAAGCCACGGTACAAAGATATTGTTTTCACAGGGCATTTAGTCATTCATTCAGTCATTATTTACGCTACATGCTGTACGCATTCATTCATTATGCAATCTTTCTGCCAGCATTTATTCTCTCATTGTTTAATAAGTGAAAAGTGAACAATGGAAACCCGAAAAGGTGACGAGATGAAATAAGTTGTGCTTTTTCCTACTGCTTGCATGGTGAATTGTGCAAAATCGAATCATGTTATTTTCCTCCTGGTAAATTTTTAAATGAACTTTACTTTATTTCCAACTTTATTTCCTGAAATGGAGTGTACTATAGCTTTATTGTTTGTAATACCGTGTGACGTCTTGTAGCATTCCCGATGATTTTTTGGCCTACTCGCTGCCAGAAACCTGATGACGCCGGCAGTGCGTCCAGCTTCCCAGCATGCTTTGTGGCATGCTTTATAGAAAGTTGCGTATGTTATGTGCTTAAGTTAACATAGTTAACACATGATTCCACTTAGTAATAGTAGTAGTAGTAGTTGCCATATGTGTGTTTACATACCTGTTACATGCATGTCGTCATGCCAAAATCACGGAAAATCATAATTCCGATCAATGAACTTGATCGATGAAAACATTCTTTGCCAATTCCTTTTGCCCGTCTCCCAACTCTTGCCTCTTGTGGTGCAGTGGTATATGTTCCGTGTCCCTCATTTATTGTCTTTAATTGGTTCCAGACGGAACGGCAATAAGAACATTTCTGCAAAGCAGGATTTAATATTAAAAAATAGAATCTTTACGTAGTTATGGCATAGAAAACCTGTTTACTATCTTCTAAATGCAGGTTTTGACATTATTAGAGCCCTTTAGACATGAGATAACACCCACATAGATACCTTTAAATTAGCACTACCCAATGTAGTAGACATAATATTAATTATATATTAGCCACAAATAAGGTAACATAGACTCACACGTTAGAACTTCTTTCTGGACCTCCTGCAGTGGCTTTTTGTCTCGTCAGTGTATTGTAATGATGACTTTAAATGGCTCTACACTCATAATATAGTAGACATAATAAGATAATATAATAAGCCATCTAAGACCAAAATAAAACTACTCATGCGTGTCACTAAAAATGTGCTCCTTAGAGGTGGCAGGTGGCCTGTCGTGTGGAGGACGGCACGTGTCGAGTCGAGTGTTGGTGGTGGGTTATGGCCACAACAGTAGCCCGTGTTACTGTTATATTTATGACGTTATTATTATTGTGCCTGTTGTGAGATCATTTAAACCTGCGATAAATGCCTGTCCTGCTGATCACGTCTGGTGTTTGTCTCACTGAACAATTACTGACACCTAGTGGCCAATGTAGGGTAATACATTCTCAATTTGAATGCTTCTTCTGCCTTGTATTTGTGTTTTAGTTCATTTAGCCATTTTTTTGCTGGAAAATGCTTAATTTAGACCAAGAATGAGGTTTTTTTTTTTTTACAAAAGCCACACTGGCACTAAACTTTGGTGCCAAGGATATTTTTGATATATTCATATGTATCTTTTTATTCTGACCAATGTAACATTTTATTTTTAGTAGATGCCGCGGGATAATGCAAAACAAGCTGCCGGGCTCAAAAGGATTTGGACCCCCCACCCGATCTTAGCCGAGGTCTAATGTCAAAGGATTTTGTACGTGTGGTTTTCTTGACACTTTGAGGATTTTTCTTGATGTAGATTTCAAAAGCTTCGGGCTTTAAGGTGGCCGAGGTAACTGAGATGAAAGATGAAATCGCAGCGTTCCTCCTTGTCATGTCAATATCAATCAAAAATGTTCAAATAACCTTCAAGGTCGGAGATATCAACACGTTTGTTTTTTTTTTAGAAGGGAAACGTCGGTGTCGCTGCATCTTTCGACTGATTACGCTGACTGCTAATCAGGCTTCCAGCCCTGTGGTCTGTCACATCCCAAATTACCTGTGCAAGTTCTTCGCTGACACCCCGTGCATCTTTTTAGCCGCTGACGACACAAGAATGGTGTGATGAAACTGCCAAGTATTTTCATCTTTCTCCTACAATAGACTGGCACAGATGAAGCGCTCATCCTCTTTATCTGGCGCAATGATGACCCCGGGGGCGTCGCTCAGCCTCTGCCATCTATTATATACTTTGTGGCGGAGTTATAATCACCTCAGTGTTTGGCACATGTCTCTCTGGTTTTGGCACTTGATTGTCATTCAAGGTTATTTTTAGAGCAGGTTTATTTCGAAAGGTTGTCTGTGCAAATTTGATTTGCGAGTACAATGTGCACTCATTACTGAATGGTGAGTGACAGTACTGACACCAGGCCATTGGTGACCTGCTGGTACTTAACGTTGTTGTTCATTAGTCCCCATGCTGTTAGTACTTATGTTGTTTACTTGGCAATTGATTGGCAAATGAAAGAGCTTTAGGCAAACTAAAGTGCCTCTGACCATATTGTGGGACAGACGTTTGCCACAATAAGTATAATATTAACACAAAATGCCCACACAGTCGTCCTACGCCATTTTGTGTTTCAAATCTTGCATCTTTTATGTCTATATTGAGTAGTACGGAGTGTAACGGTGACTATAGGGGTGTTATTTCATGTCTACAGGGCTCTAATTATGTTAATAACACACTTAGAAGGTCGTAAACAGCCGTTCTACGCTCTAACTACACAAATATTCAGTTTATTAATAAAAAATACTAATTTGTGGAAATTCACTCATCAAAGGGTTAACCAATTAACCGCCATAAACAAGGGATTTTTGTATATAACATTCAACACAATGTGCAGTTAGACAACTTTCCTGCTGGAAAATGTTGAGTGAATTGACTTGTGAGACAGCGCCCTCTGCTGGACTCATATATCTTTAATACTTGCTTTACCCTGAAGTTAGCTCCCACAAACCGCTTCCTATTTTAGTTAGAAATGTTGTCATGCCCCCCATTTGAAATGGAAATTACAGGAACATTTTTTAATCAGAGTATAGTAACCTAGCAGTCAAACTTCTGGGATATTGATCTGGTCTGTTAGGTAGCAGAGGGGGTTGTTAATCAGTTTCAGCTGCTTTGTTGTTAATGAAATCAACAACAGGTGCATCAGAGGGGCAACAATGAGACAGACCCCAAAACAGGAATGGTTTTCCAGGTTGAGGCCACTGACTCCACTGATTTTTTACTGACTCACTTTCTACTGCTGCAGTTTTTCATCTGGCTTGGATCAACATCTGTGTTGATAGCATGGTGTGGTACCTGGACTCTACAGAGGTTGCATAAGTAGTCCAACTCCCCCAGGATGGCACATCAATACGTACCGTTGCAAGAAGATTTGCTGTGTGGCCCAGCACAGTCTCAAGAGCATGAAGGAGATTGCAGGAGACAGGTAGGTACTCCATGAGACAGGGCTGGACAGGTCTGTATAAGGTCCTTAAACCCTCAGCATGATCGGTATCTGCTCCTTTGTGCAAGGAGGAACAGAATGAGCACCGCCAGAGCGCTGCAAAATGACCTCCAGCAGGCCACTGGTGTGAATGTTTCTGACCAAACACTTAAAACCGGCTTCATGAGGGTGGCCTGAGGGCCCGACATCCTGTAGTGGGCCCTGTGCTCACTGCCCAGCACCGTAGAAAGCTCGATTGGCATTTGCCATAGACCACATTTTGCCAATTGGCAACTACGCCACTGGCGCCCTGTGCTCTTCACCGATGAGATCAGGTTCAACCTGAGCACACGCGACAGACGTGAAAGGGTCTGAAGATGGCGTAG
Source organism: Oostethus manadensis (assembly GCA_024372805.1). Classification (NCBI taxonomy): domain Eukaryota; kingdom Metazoa; phylum Chordata; class Actinopteri; order Syngnathiformes; family Syngnathidae; genus Oostethus; species Oostethus manadensis. The sequence continues at coordinate 1,325,309 of QODF01000055.1, forward strand.
AAAACGTTATGCTGCCTGCAACATCATACAGCATGACCGGTTTGGTGGTGGGTCAGTGATGGTCTGGAGAGGCATATCCCTGGAAGGACGCAAAGACCTCTACTGGTTAGATAATGGCACCCTGACTGCTATTAGGTATCGGGATGAAATCCTTGGACCCATTGTCAGAACCTGCGCTGGAACCTACCATTTTTGAGGTGACAATGTGACTCTCCCATGTTATGTCTAATTTTCTTTTATTATGTTTAATATATTCCCTAATGACGATAGAAAAAGAATGAATGAATGAATGTTTGATATATTGGGTAATACAAATGTAAAGGTGACTATAGGGGTGTTATTTTATGTCTAGAGAGCTCAGTGATGTTAATATTCTTTTTTAGAGGGTCATAAAAAGGTTTTCAATGCCTTGCCTCGGAAAATTACTTTGTGTATTTCACTTATTACGGTCCGGATCCGGAACCAATTCCCAATGTCCACTGTGGCCTGAATGTCTGGTGACATCATTGAACTGCCATGACAAAGACAGACATCTTTACAGAGAGGAGTATGTCATCTTGATGGCGTCAGAGAACATCTGCTGCACTGAGTCATGCGTCCATTAACAGACACCCTTTCAGTCGAGCAAACAACGCGTGTTCTTCTGTTCGGCGCCATTGTTAGTCCTTTCTTGACTTATAATGTTTGGATCAGTGATGAACGATCCAGAGGCAGACGCACTAACGACACGCCCCGGGAGGAGGTCAATACCGGGATGTGCCTCTCACTAAATAAAACCTAAGGTGCATCTTTCTCCAAGTTTCATCAGAAGCATTTTAACCTTTGCCGGGAACCAATTTGCGCAGAAAGGAAACAGAAGGGGTTGAGTGGGCGAAATCTGGCTTGCACCAGGACCCGGAGTATGCAGGCCCCATCTGAGCTGGCAATAACACACTTCTTGTCAATGTCTTTTATCTCCATGCTGTTGGCAGGGGCCTTGTGCTTTCTTACGGATTCCAGGAAAGACAAAACACCTGGAGAGAGAATAGACAAGCGCCGGCTTAACTGCAAACGCGAGGCAACCGACACAGCCGTCCCTCCAGAGACGGCGAGGGCCGGGCTGCACCGTGCTATTTCTATTCATGCCCTATTTCATCCCCAACCAGTCCGACAGCCACCGGATCGGAACTGTTATCAGTTGTAGCAGGAAATTAGAACTCACATATGCAGCAAAGCACCCAGCTGGCACAGAAGCAGAAATGCATTTTATATTCTTGTCACATAGAATACCCCGATGGCTTAATGGCTCCTCCTCTACCCCCTCGCCCTCCCAAATATTCTTTCACCACATTATTTGATGGCAACACACGTCAATCTTGAGAACATGAAGCATCTGCTGCTTCCTGGCTCTTCAAAGGGAACACGCTGCATCCGTTTGTGTATTTAAATCCATGGAAATATTTGCTTTCCGTGACATGCTTAGTTGTTTACCTGCTCTACGAATACATATAAGACAGTGTGCTGCGTTCTGTTGTCACTTTTGTTTCATTGAAGTGTAAATGACCTTTTAGTGGTGCAGCAACAGCGCAGGAAGGACCACTAATTATACTGCTTACATGAGGAATTCTTTTCATTGAAGTATTTTTTTTATTAAGCATTTTTGACTAACTATTTTAATACAAATATTTACTTTTAAAATAAACAAAATCCTTTTAGGGCCCACAAACAGCATTCGTACATAAAATGTCAAATGGCGTCCTCTTCTGGTCAGACTCAATCCTACAATAGGGGAAGGAAACAGTCCATAGTGGAAAATGTTTATTTATTCTGAATAATAAATCATTACTGTGCCTCTTTTGCAAGTCATTTAGCTCCACGTGTGTATGCATTGATCAAGCCAATCTCCTGCTTCCTTGTTATCAACAGCAGGGGAGCTTTCTGTCCTTATACTTACTTAGCTGTACACTCTGCCCCCTAGCGGCCAACAGAGGAATCACTTCAGGCAACACAGCACAGCAACTACTTGATCAGAACTATAGTAAAATATATTCATGGCATGAAAGGGCATCAGCATTCTACTGTAGAGTCAAGGAACAAAAGTAAGGGCTCTTTTAGGACATTTTACACATCCTTCATTCATTAAATCATAATAATTGAAATTGACAAATACTGTGCAAGCAATCACAACCTGCTACCCAATAATGTAAAACAAATTTTTTAACAACTTCTTTCATTTCATCATTTTGCTTTTTTGCCAATTTCTGCTGTTGTTTTTTTATAATTATATAATTTTTTTACCCCTCCGTGAATCACCACCTTATCGTGGTAGAGGGGTTTGAGTGCCCGAATGTTCCTAGGAGCTATGTTGTCGGGGGCTTTATGGCCCTGGTAGGGTCTCCCAAGGCAAACAGGTTCTAGGTGACGGGCCAGACTAAGAGTGATTCAGAAGACCCTAATGAAGAAGATCAAGAGGAGTGACCGCACCTCGCCCGGACATGGGGTACAGGGGTCTCACCCTGGAGCTCGCAGGCGAGCGCCGGGTGGCCAGGCCTTCACCCGTGGGACCTGGCCGGGTCCAGCCCAAAGAAGCCACACGGGAACTCCACCCCGCAGACCCACCACCTGCAGGGGCAAGCATAATGGTCCGGTGCTGTGTGATTTGGGCAGTGGTCGAGGGCGGGTGTCTGGGCGACCTGGTCTTCGGCGGCCAAATCTGGTTCTTGGGACATGGAATGTCACTTCTCTGGTGGGGAAGGAGCCCAAGTTTGTGGAAGAGGCAGAGACATTCCGACTAGATATAGTCGGAATCACATCAACCCACAGTTTGGGCTCTGGAACCAAATTCCTTGAGAAGGGCTGGACCTTGTTCTTCTCTGGAGTTGCTGCAGGGGAGAGGTGGAGAGCTAGTGTGGGTTTATTGTTAGCCCCCCTGGCTTGGTGCCTCTGTGCTGGAGTCATCCCCAGTAAACGAGAGGGTTACTTCCCTACCCCTTAGGGCTGGGGAAAGGGTCCTGACTGTGGTTTGTGCGTACGAGCCGAACGGCAGTTCAGAGTACCCAGCCTTCTTGGAGTCTATCAGAGGGGTGCTGGAGAGCACCCCAGCTGGTGACTCCATAGTTCTACTGGGAGACTTCAACGCCCATGTGGGCAATGACAGTGTGACTTGGAGGGGCGTGGTTGGGAGGAACTGCCTCCCTGACCTGAACCCGTGTGGTGTGTTGTTGCTGGACTTCTGTGCGAATCACAGTTTGTCCATAACAAACACCATGTTCGAACATTAGGATGTCCCATAAGTGGACTTGGCACCAGGACACCCTAGGTCGAAACGAAACGAAACGACTCTTGGGTCCGGCTCTTTGCGTGAACGATGGATTCGGTTCTTTGACGTCCTTTTTTCTGTACAAGCTGCACATGATTGGTCAGAATGTGTGGGTGTGTGTGTGTTGTTGAAGCTTTGATGCCTTGCTTCACCCCAAATGGTTGGAAATTTGGAAATAATACACAATCAGATTGGACCAAAAAAGATCCAGAGGAGCCGTTTGGGAGCTGAGTCATCTCTCCTTAGGAAACCGAGCCAAACTTTAAAAAGAAATTCCCTTCACTCAACCTAAGGGATACGTATAAACTTATTGTACATTTGTAGGCACACACAGCAAAAACTTTCCCATAGATATTTAATTATATCTGGAAGTGGAATAAAACTTTGGATTTTGAGTAAAGAACCCACTAATATGAAAAAGTACAAGCAAATGATGTTTTTACAAAGCATAAGGAAGAACGCAGTAGCTGATATCATTCCTAACCCGGCCGTGGGCAGTTTGTGGCCCTCGATTGTGTTTTTATTGGCCCACAGCGCATTCTAAAAATATAATTTAGCAGGAAAACGAATACAAACAAACAAAAAACTGTAAAAAAAAAACAAATCAGCATAATTTCAGTAGCATTTAGTTGCAATATTGCAGGAAAAAATACATTATTTGTAATGCCATAATGTAATGAGAAACAAAACAGCAAAGTTGCAAAAAAAAAGTTACATTGTTATCAGAATAAGGACAAATATTATGGGAATAAAGTAATACTCAACTATGTGGGAGGAAAACTAACAAACAAGAAATGTTAAAAAAGGACAAAACTGCCGTAATTTTGCAAGAATAAAATCAGAATATTAAGTGAAAAAAGTCGTATTCTATCGAGAAAAACTGCTGCAATTTTACTTTTTAAATTCACTTCTAGTATTAGGAGCAATAATTATGTCATTTAAGTAGCAAAAAGTGGAAAAAATATGTTTTTTTTAAAAAGGTGTAATATGAGAAACAGACACAACAAAATAAAATTGTAATTTCTGGAAGTTAGGATGGAAAAAAAGTTTTAATATTATGGGAATAAAAACATAATATTTAAAAAAGCAAATTTGTAAAAATTATTTAAGAAGAATGTTGAAATATTTGGAGCAAAAAAACAATCAATCAATCAATCAATGTCGATTGCCAATAAAACATCAAGTCTGACTCCTCTGTTTACGTATCGTTGTTTGTCAGTTTTATTTCCACTGCGCTCCGCTGTTATCCTTTGACAACACAATGTTGGAGTTATTGTTTACAATTGAATTGCATGCTCGCGTCATAAATACCAATAAACTGCTTTCTCCTACTCCTTTTCAGACATTGGTTTGGATTTTGGATTTTGTCCAAAGATGTGGTGTGCTGCTGTGTGCATTACTTTTAATTCTTTAAAACATCAGCAGTTTTTTTCTTACATTTGTTTAGGTTTTGTTTGGACTAATTAAGCTTATTCTGTTTGACGCTGTATTTTGCTGATATTTTGGCTTTATTATAGTAAAATAATATCCCCTTTTTCTTTATTTTTAAAATATAATATATATATTTTTTGGTAAATTTGTTGTCTTGTAATATTATGACTTTATTCTAATATTAAAACTTTTTCCCAACTCATTTGCCCAAAAATGCATCTCCGGTTCTTATCACATGACCTCAAAATTTCTGTTTTAATATTTCAACTTGACATTAAAAAATGCTGCAACTGTGAAAAAAAAAGTATTTGGTGCTTCTAAATGAACGTTTTCCACCATAACATGACTATATTATGCATTATTATTACTTTATTTTCCTAATTCCCACTTTATTCTGGTATAATTACTGCTCTTTTTTTTTTTTACATTTTGGGGCTGTTTTTAGTAGTCTTGCTTACTGATGTTTATCATGTGCTAAAGTTTCATAAAGAAACCAGCTGTAGGCCACCAATGGTTCTTGGGCTGCACCTTGGGCGCTACTTGGGCTGTCTTGGATACTACACGGGCTCGTGAGAGAGGTTATCAATTGTGAATGGTTTTGTGTCTTTTATGGTTTGCATAATCGATTTTTCAAAGATGTCACCCCGGATGTTAGCTGCAAAGGCTCTTTCATTTAAGACAGAATTATTGCTCCTACGTTGTCATCTATCATAACGGCAAAGTTCAGGGTACATAGTCCTGACTCTGTCTTCACCCGCACCGCTGGGTGGTCTTCCTAGCCCAACGTGACCCCCGGTTAAGACCTTTGTGCCGGCCGCCTCTGCTCTGACATGAACCTCACTTTTGTTAAGGCGACAAGGGCCGCTGATTCACGACATATTATGTACAAGACAAAAGAACAAGCAGATGGTCTGTTTTCTTTTCAAAAGTTTCAGCATGTCAAATGTCTGCAAGGAGACTTTGCTGTTCATTTTAATCAGGTCATTTTAAACATATCAAATCAATATACTGAAAAATCACATTTTATGTTATGCATTATGCTATCATAGCAATAGGGCTATATGAGCGGGTAAACTGTAATCATATAAAACATTGCCAAGTGCAATCCTGGGGCCTTTTGTAAAAGTCATTTAACAAAAACCAACATGTCTCTAAGTGTACTTTTAGAAGCGTACAGTTGAAATATTGAAGAAAAAATGTGTTGTTTATCGAAAGGGGCAATATTTTAAGAAATAAACATGACAGCCAATTGAGTTGCCTTTTTTGGCAAATTATGACATAAAGCTGCACCATTGTGAAAATAAAATTAAAAAAAACATAAAATGGAGGGGAAAAAAATGATGAGAAGAACAATCAAACATTTGTAAGTTAAAGGAAAGAAAGCATTCGTTTGTGAGAATAAAGTGGAAATATCAGCAGAATAAAGTCCTAACATTACTAGAAAAAAAACAACAGAATTTTATGAGCGTAAAGCCGAGATATAATGAGGAAAAAAATTAAATACTAGAGATAAACAACATTATTATGGAAAATTAATTGAGAAAAAAGTTATGAGTGTCAAGTCAAAAAATATATGAATAAAGGCATAATATTAGGAAAAAAAGCAGTAATTTCTTTGCAAACAAAGTTGTAAAAGAAAATCAAAGAAAGAAGAAAGTTGCAAATTTTGGAAAATTAGTGTAGAAGGTTGTAATATTACAAGTATAAAGTCAAAATATGGGAATAAAGTCATATTATTAAGGGGACCAAAAGTTTTCAGCAAAAAGTTGTTGAATTGTGAGAAAAGTCTAAAGAGTATGAGGAAGTAAAGCTGCAAATTTTGGAAAATTACCAGAAAAAAGTTGTAATATTAATAAATGTAAGTATAACTAAGTCAAAATATTATGTGAATAAAGCCCTAACGTGAAAGAAAAAATGTTATACTTTTTCTAATAATAGCCTTGTAATGTTATGAGAAAAAACCAAAATGTTCAAATTTGGGAAAATGAGGATAGTGAACGTTGCATAATATTACAAGAATAAAGTCAAAAGGTGATGGGAATAACGCTACAATATTACGAGAAACCAAAATCACAAGAATAAAGCTGAAAAATGTGTAAATTCAAGTTAAGAAGAAAAAGTTTCTATGAATAAAATGCTTGGTCACCTGCAGCAAAGCAGGGGGATGCAGGCTGTTTTTTCCCCATTAAATATACACAACTTATTAGTATACATACATGGGTTGGTTTACAAAATGTGATATACCAAAGTCATCCTTTATTTCAGAAGGTTTGGACAGCCCCGACCTGAGAAGAAGCCTCGATGCAGCATCTGTTGCATCTCCTGCGAGTCACGCGGCATTTGGCCGATAGGGGGCAGTATTCTTCAAAAAACGCTCACATGGCAGCTTCCCTCGGAAGTTCAGTCTAACAACAACCTTGAATGAAAGCCCAGGCAAAATGCAGTAAAGGAATTTCTGGTGTTTCCAACTCAATAGTTTGAGTTTTATTTGTCATCCATCATTAAGTAGAATGGCAAAAGTGACAACCACAACGTATAAACACTGCCAGCTGGGAAGCAAAGCATAGTTCAAACTTAGGGTGGAGTCCAAATTGTTTTTATTGCCTACTGGCAGGGCCATGCAATATTTTTTTTGGAATGACAAAAACTATTTACCACTCGGTGAGTAAAAAGTACTTCACATCAATCAGATATTCGCAGCAGTTGGAATATAATGATGTTTTTAACGTTTGTTAAAAGAACAATGCGACACACAGTGTGGGGTCTCTGAGCTGCGGCAGTTTCTTTCACGCCTCAGTTATCTAAGCTTTCCTCTCCGCTGAAGCCCACCTTCAAAATCAATGTGCGTTTGTTAGAAGAAATCCAGATCGTCATCCGCGGTAACTGTGAATTTAGGCCTCTCCGCTTTCAATTAGAAGGCGCTAATCTGCGAGCGTCCCGCTGCACCCCAGCACCTCACTTCAGTGTGGTCACGTCCTTTAGATGTGCCCGAGCCTTGCAGGGAAAAAAAAAAGAAGCTAATTGGATCAACTTCTAATCTTCACACCACCCCCACTGGAAGCAGTCTGAATGATCCCACACTGCAGGCCCCCCCCCCAGTGAACCCAATTAAACAATTAACACTACTTTGCTCACCTTCAAACAAATATATGATGTAAAAATAGGACATGCAGGCATGCCCACGGCATAACAATGCACGATACATTTTTGCTGCTGCAGTAAAACGACTTTTACGGACTCTTCTCGACTTCTGTTACTTGGAATTATGGCAGCTACTGTTATCTTCAGTGTGATTTTATGACATTGTCCTAGCTCATTTGTTATTTTGCAAGAAAACATTGCAAATCTATTTAATAGACTAAACACAAAACCTGTAAATGTCAAAATTCCCACAAAATCCTAAATGCAGCAGCCGCACACTTTATAGTATGTCATTTTTAGGGTGACAAACTAGTGCATTACTTGCGATTAATTACTACAGTGAAATTTAGTGCGTTATTTTTTAAAATGGTGTTAATGTTATTATGAATTACTGACTTTACAGTCTGGCCTTTTTATAAAAAGTCAGTTGTTAGGAGTGGAAAACAATTGTAGTTGGGTGGGCACGGTGAGGAGCGGCGAGGGTACGTGAAAACGGTGGAACTTGTAAGGAAGTTGTTGTCGGTCCAATGAATGGGAAATTGACATTTCAAACACACTGACATGGATAAAAGCCGAGGGACACGCCTTCTTGGTAAGAAGGAGTAACACTGTGTCCAGCGGCGGCGTTTAAAAGCAGGCAAGGTGGAGGCTCCTAACACTTGAAACATATGCCATGCCCCAAACCCCCCCCCCCGTGTGGAGCAGTGCATTCCATCGGAAGACACCGCAAGCGGATGTCCCCAAGTCTGAAGGTGCATAAAATCGGAGATGAAACTGCAGACATGCGCTGCCAAAAACCATAAGATTAGGTAACCCTGACGACAGCCGCCCCATCCTCCCGACCGCACCTCCACAACCTAATGTGTTGAACATCAGGATCAGTGGCGTCGTGGCTGCCAAACTGTCTCAAGGACGTCTCCGTGCGTACTTAATCTTTCTTGCAGCAAAGGCAAATCTGGCAAATCAGCTTCTACTGAGATAACTAGAACGGCAGTCGCTATGCCAACGTGAAGCAGGCTACTTCCTGGTCTGCTTGTGGCTTTTTTTTCATTAGATTATTGCGATCCATCCATCCATCTATTTTCTACACCGCTTGTCCTCATTCGTGTCGTGGGGGTGTGCTGGAGCCTATCCCAGCTGATCTATTAACACTGCTTTCTCTAATGGTTAACCCGGGCGATGAGTGATTGTCTTCAAAAACACCCAACATAAGTTGAATTTGAAAGTTTTGAGTTCATTTTCTGGGATTTCCAAGCGTACTTAAATGCAGCATGTTGACCTAAAAGCGAGTGATGAGAATGTTGTCTTTCTGTTCATTTAGAACACACATATGCGCATAAGAATATTGTGGTCCCTGAACGCATCTCACGGTAGCCCGAATTTTTAATTTCATTACATTTAGAATAAAGTCAAAATATTACAAGAAAAAAGTTCCTAGCGAGAAAAACACAACACAACAAACGGCCCTTCCTTTTGTTCATCCTCTGAAGACATAATAATGTGAGAAAAAATGAAACACATAAAAAAGTTGTGATTTTTGAAAAATGAGTTTGCGGAATCTGTGTGGAGTTTGCATGTTCTCCCCGTGCGTGTGTGGGTTTTCTCCGGGTACTCCGGTTTCCTCCCACATTCCAAAAACATGCATGTTAGGTTAATTGGCGACTCTAAATTGTATGAATGTGAGTGTGAATGTTTGTTTGTCTGCCCTGCGATTGGCCGGCGACCGGTCCAGGGTGTCCCCCGCCTCCCGCCCAAAGTCAGCTGGGATAGGCTCCAGCATCCCCGTGACCCTAATGAGGATAAGCGGCATAGAAAATGTATGGATGCTCCTTTTTTACTCGCGGTTGCTGAATAGTACTTTGGCAGCTATCATCTTATCAGTGTGACATTACTGACACCTAGTGACCATTGTGGAATACTACATATTCCGTATCTTTCATTTTAATGCCTTACATTTATAGTTTGTTTGGCCATTTTGACTAATAATAGACCATAATCAACCACAAAACTACGATTTCTTCGTTCATATATTTTTGAAAAAATCACGATAGAGTAAAATCGCAAAATTCAAAGCGTGACGTGGCGAGGCTCAATTCCAACTGCCATGAATCTGTTCCAGACACCCAGAAATATTAACCAAGAATACATTTCCAAGTGAACAGCTACGCGAAAAACAAAGAAAAAGAACATCCTTTTCACTCTTATCTTCAAAGATGGCGAGGAGTGGTGCATATTTTGTCGGTTTCCTATTCCAGAAACATCAACAGATTTGCAACGAACCCCCTTGGTGTTTTATTGCAAAACACCAGACGGCCTTATGTGAGTGTCAATGAATGAGCTCCTCCAATGCAAGTGGCGAGGCCGACCACAATGAGGACAGTGTAATTGCATGCTGCTGTGGCACTAAATGGAGCTTTTGCTTCGAAACGGAGCAGTGATGACATGATTAGTGTTTTCCCGCCATGCTTTGGGAATCGTGATGGTGACAGCCTGAGAGTGTGGCTGTGCGCCGTTCCGTGTCAGTGATGGGTCACACAACAACAACAAGCTGCCTGCATACACTCAGCTGAATCGGAGGTGGCGTGCATGGAAGGATGATTCCAGGCGAGCAAATGAATGCATTTTGCTGTGCTGTGGAGTGATGAGGCGTGTGTGTGTGTGTGTGTGAGTTTGTACGAGCTCTTATGAGTCACTCAAGTGAATCGGGTACTCGATTGACTCGACTCAAGTGAATCGGGTACTCGATTCACTCGACTCAAGTGAATCGGGTACTCGATTCACTCGACTCAAGTGAATCGGGTACTCGATTGACTCGACTCAAGTGAATCGGGTACTCGATTCACTTGAGTCGCTCATCACAGAGCGCATGTGTTACATGTTTTTGCCGGCCTTTACCTGTTCGTTTGTGTTTTTACGGGGTGACAGGAAGTGACATGAGGGGCTCCGAATCGAGCTTTAGATTGGCATCAGTTACGGCGGCAACAGTAGCCCGTGTTAGGGATTTTTAGGGCTGTTGATAATTTAAATGAAAGGTTGATAAAAGCCTGTTGTTCATGACTGGGGATTGTGTGTCTAGGTCAGGGGTGTCTAAAGTGTGACCCGGGGGTCATTTGTAGCCCACAGCTGTGCTTTTATTGGCCGGCAGCACATTCTAAAAATATAATTTAGCAAGAAAACGAATAAAAACAAACAAAAACAAAAGAAAGAAAAATTTGCAATAAGTTTGCAAGAATAATGTCACTAAGAGAAAAAAATTTTAATCTCACAATCATAATTTCAGGAGCCTTTAGCTGCAATATTGCAATACTAAGGAAAAATACATTATTTGTAATGCCATAATTAGGAACAAAAGTTATAATGTTAGAAAAACAAGGTAAAATATTATGGGAATAAAGTAATAATTAAATATGTGGGAAAACAATTTAGTAGTGATTTTTTTTAGAAAAAAATGTAAAAAAAAAAAAAACAAACATCAGAAATGGACACAACTGCTGTCACTTTGCAAGAATAAAATCAGAATATTAAAAGAAAAAAGTTGTATTTTAACTAGAAAATTAAAAACATGTTTTTTGTTAAAGTTGTAATCAGAGAAACAGACAAAATAAAACAAAGTTTTTTTTTCTGGAAATTAGGTTGGGGAAAAGTTCCAATATTACGGGAATAAAGTCAGAATATTTCAAAAAGGTAAATTTACAAAGATTATTTAAGAAGAATGTTGAAATATTTGGAAAAATTGGAAAAAAAACACACCAAATACTAAAGTTCATAAGTTTCATCGACATCACATTTTTTTCCTGAAATGTTTTCACAAAATATCCATTTTTACAAACTACCAACGTGGCCCTTGCATCCTTTCATTTTCAATATGTGGCCCTTGGTGGAAAAAGTTTGGGAATGGCAACAATACTGACACCTACTGACCGTTGTAGAGTACTACATAGTTTCACATTAGTTTGAATACGTCTTCTGAAAGCCTTATATTTGTAGTTTAGTCCATTTAACCATTTTTGTGCTTGAAAATGCTTAACGTAGGCAAAATATTTGTAAAATATGCTCCAAAGTGCATATAAAAAATAAGAATAGGCTGTATTCCACCACAAAACAGCAAGATTTATTCATTTATGTTTGAAAAATTGTGATATAGTGAACCCACAAAATATGCAAGGGCAAAGTGGTGAGGCTTGCATGGTGGAGGTTCTTCTGAGAGCAGGACCAGTACAAAGACGCCAACGTGGAAATGGTTTTGGCGCGAGCGGCAATGAAAGAGGCTGTTAACAGTACGCTAAAATAATATTTCCAATAATGACCACTCATCAAACGCCCCATTTTTTCCTCACTTCTAATCCGCTTCAGTACGATGATACAGAACTGATTGTATAAAATGTATTTAAAGCGGTGTTACAGTGAGTGCGGCGATTCCAAACAAGGGTAGGCCCCAAACAAAATCATGAAACCAACGATGCGGGCTCTTTTTTCACTCCTTCCATGCTTCCGATAAATCTTGGCAAAGAGGCGCACGGCAATAAAAGGGATCGGAGTTGACACGCCGCTTTGCCAAGTGCAAAAACAACAAAAATAAGAAAAGCGTCTGGCAACAGAAACCACGGCGGTGATGTCATCTTGGTGTTCGCGGTTTTGTTTGTCTCACCTTCGTCATAAGGGAAGGTTCAACACATCTGAAAGTTTAATGGCTTCCACCCAGAGCACAACTTTTCCCTGCTTAGCATTCAGAACAAGCCTTAAAAGGCCCTGAAGCCGATGTTATAAAGTACAACATCATTCAGTCGCCCCTCGTGTATCGCAGTTGATTGGTTCCTTTGTAGTTAGAGCATAGAAAACCTGTTTACAACCATCTGAATGTGGTTTTTAACAGTATTTGAGCCCTCTATTCACAAAATAACAACCCTATAGTCACATTGGCACTCATTATCCAATATAGTAGACATAAAAGACATAAAATAAACATGGATGTCCGATATTGGGTTTTTTGCCAATATCTGATGGCGAATTTCCCATTCTGATATCAACCGATACCGATACCGATATGTGTAAGATCACGTACAGTATCTCCTGTCATGTAATCACCGACGCCTTGCTGTCATTGCAAGTTGAATATCTAAAGAAGACACCACAGACATAACGTTAGTCAAGAGCGAGCGAGCACGTATGTTAGCATAGGGAGAGTCACGCCGAGTACAGTCGTCCCTCCTTTACCGCTGTTAATTGGTTCCAGACCTGAATACAATAGTGAATTCCCACAGAAAAGTAGAATTCAATATTAATAAACAGTAGCTTGTAGTTAGAGCATAGAAAACCCCTTTAACTTTCTGTATATGTGTATGTGTACATGAAATTACACCCCAATTGTCACGTTTACACTGCTTCTATTCTTTGTTTACATCACAGTGCGCGGCCTATGGTATCACCACAGGGACATAACATACGACCGCCGCTGGCAAAGCAAGCAAGCGAGCTGACTTGTTAGCCTCTCCAATGTACTTATTCTAAAATTAAGAAAGTGTTTCAAAAGCAGTGGGGAAGAAGGACAACAAGCCAAAAACATACCACTTCCACACGGAGTGAGAGGAGAACCTTTTTTTTCTCCACTCAATCTCAGCCATGGCATGTCGGCTTGTCTCTGCTGGCTCAGTAGCCAACTCGTATGCAGTGTGAAAAGTAATCTAACATGTCTCATAACATTACTGATGCCTAGTGACCAGAATACTACATTGTCTTTCAGCCTTATATTTTGACTAATAATAGACCATAGTTGACCACAAACAATGATCATTTATTATTATTATAATTATAATTTTTTAAACTATACCTTCTGCAGGGAATACTGTCTCATCAATGTAGCATATCATGACACCTAGTGGCCAGTGTAGAATACTACGTACCAAAAACATGTACAATTTGAATGCGTCTTCTAAATGCCTTATATTTGTATTTTATTTTGTTTATACATTTTTCTGCTTGAAAATGCTTGATTTAAGCCAGAAATACACAACATTTTCGATCTTTTTCAATCCTCTTTATCTTTAATGGTGCTGATGACAGTTGAGTGCGGTTGTTTACTTTTTGAGGTTTTTGTAATAGTCATTTTCACTTCCATGGTGACGGCTTTCCTTTTCTTTGCCACATTGGTGCTTAGGACATAGTGAAGTCCAGCAAGTGATGTTCTTCTTCCTCGGTGTAGCTGCACAGGCACACACTGCACTCTTTAGCAGTTCTTGTGATTACGCAGCAAAATTTCATTTGTAATGAACTGACGGGAGCGCATTCAAAACCACGAAATGCCGTAAGCTGTGGTCCACCGGCACACTTCTATCCCACCTAAAATCCCTCCACTTCTGTATTTTTGAATGCGGTCTGATACATTTTGAATCAACATTTTCAATGAAAATGATTGTTTGATTAGCTTTGGCTCCAGAACCCCCCCATCGGTCAATTGCCATTGTATGTATAATATAGAATGTATAGCTATCACCACTAATGAATGATAACGTAAGATTGATGACTGTCATAGCGTTTGCTTTCGTCGCCAAACAAACGTCTGCATCTCAGCGAGCAAATATGGTGCATTCAAGGCCTGTCGAACAAAGTGCAAAGTCTCAATGCTTGACGAAAAAACATGATCGGGAAAGCATAAACGGGTACACATTGTGGGCTTTATAACGGTGGTGCATGCATGCTGTATATCCTCAATAGGGTCGCGGGGGTATGCTGGAGCCTATCCCAGCTGACTTTGGGCGAGAGGCGGGGTACACCCTGGACTGGTCGCCAGTCAATCGCAGGGGACGTATAGACAAACATCCACACCCACATTGACACTCTAATGGACGGTTTAGAGTCACCAGTTAAACTACCGTGTAGGTTTTTGGAATGTGGGAGGAAAGTGGAGTACCCGCACAGGCACGGGGAGAACTTCACACAGAAACGCCCAAATGGAGACTGTGTGGCCGACATGCCTCCACCGGGCCACATATTACTTGCATAATCATGTATTTCTACATTTTTACTGACTTAGGTTGAATGAAATGCATTCGGAGGGAAAGATGCCAATCAATCTGACCAGATGTCCGTGAATTTGAGGGGCCATGAATGCTGACTTGCTTCAGTGCCTCTACAGAATATGTACGATATATCCATCGTAAAAAGTCAAATTGCAAAGCGGCAAGTGAGTGACATGTAAAAACAGTCACTGCCAAAACTTGTAGTTATGACGAAAAAGAGATGTCCCAACCCCATCTTCAGTGGGACCGTTTTGAGGATGGTACGAGATCGGCCATGCTTTGTTTGGATTATATTTAATGTATCCAATTCCGCATATTCATGTTTTCGAAGATAAGTTTATTATTGAAAAAAAAGGATGGGATTGTATCGGCAAGCTTGTAAAAAAAAAATGTATTGGAGCCCTAAGCGATGTAGTATTTACTTTGGCATGACATACAACCTATAATACTGTCATTTACCCTCCTGGTGCCAATCATTCAATACTCTTACTAGCCTGAGATGGTGTATAAAGTAAGAAAATGGTGTGTGTGGAATTTTCAGCAGCTAACGGTGCCACTGACATTTCAATTCCAGCAGCAGAAGCGTTTACACAGTCCTACCCATGATGTCAAGAAGAATTTGTCCTTTGCTGTGTCTGCCTAATGTGTGTATATGTCTCCTGTCATTGAAGAGCAGCCTACTTATTTCCTGTGTGGATTTCTCAAACTTTTCTACACAAACATTTTGATTGGCTCCATAGATGATTTTTTTTTTTTTTTTTTTTTGCCTGCTCTCGCCATCTGCCGTGTTTCCTCAGCTGGCGAATAACCTCCACTCCTCACGCAGCTCTCCCTCCGCCATCCACTGCCCATCTTGCACTGGTTACGCTGGTCAGCTGGGCTGACGACAGCGAGGAGATTTCTATGAGCTTAAGTCAAATGGAATTAAATGTGATAGGTGGGAAAGAAAATATGTTTGAAGCCGGCATCACCCTTTTCTCTGCGTACAGTAATGAGCGTAAGTGTATGGGCCTCGGTTTACTCTACTGAAATGTGTTATCCGAGACACGGTCGCGGTTACGAAGATGGCGTGTTAGTCCTCACTCGGAGCCCAGTGAAAATGAATACCGTTTGGAACCCTGAACTATAATTACATTAGAGATGTATCTGAGTTTCATTAAAGTCAAGTAAAATCCAACCCAAACTAGACATGGGCCAGAAGTAAAATGGGCAATAATCAAGGATTTGAAAAAGATGGCGGTTTGTTGACATTGTCGATGCGTGTGTCCCCGGGGGTGGTCACAACAGTTTTGTTTTTGTGGTTGTTTCATTCTGGGCATTTTGCATGTCAAAAGTTACTTAAACACATTGATCTTTGGACTTGTCGGCGCCCTTAATCGCCGGTACCATTAATCACCATCAACATAGTGGCAGCACCGGCTCTGCTCGGAGCAGATGCCCGACTACAGTGCACCATGGCAGCCACAGCGTACCTCTCCCTCCTCCTGAACAGTGGCGACCATAACTCCGCTTCATAACACACCTCAGACGTAGCGGAGATCCGTGGTTGACAATTTAGCGCCATGGTTGCTATATTTAGCGAGTCGGGGCGCGCCTTGAAAGGGAAAGACGGGGCGAGTTTCTTGCATCATGCAGCCGAGCGTGGACGCACCTCATCTTGCCGGGTGTCAAAAATGTGGTGCCGGGGCCATGTGATATAAAACAAGATAATAAAAACACAGTAATAATTACCTTTGAGAATATAAATGTCACAAACTCCAATTCCACAACTGCACACAGTGAAAGAGTTCATTTTTACGGAAATATTGCATTATTATTATTATTATTATGTACCCTCGCAGTATCACGGTTCGATTATCGCTCCCTCGCTATATTCCATTTTTTCCCCCAGAAATTGATTTGTTAACAAATGCTCCCTATTTCATGGTAGACTATGGTCTATTATTATTCAAAACACACATTGAAATACAAGTGATACTGTATGTAGTATTCTAGTCACTAGGCGGCAGTAACTACATTATCTTAGGCAGCCATGGCATGTCATATATGATAGATTGAAAATAAAAAAAAAAGTATCCTCTCGTTTTGTGTGGAAGTGGTAAGTTTTTGTAAGTTTTACATTTGAGGCCAACTCGTGGCTCATTAGCTCGCTAGCCTGTTAGCTTCCTAATTTGCAAGCTTGCTAACTTGCTGACCGACATTGAATCCTATATCGCGGAAATTCGTTTAGCGCAGTTGGGTCTGGAACCAGTTAACCGCGATAACTGAGGGACGACCGTATTGTTCTTGTTATTATTATTTTATATTATCTTAGCAGTGGCTTAAAAATGTACACATGTCGTTTTGCATCAATTTGTTAATAAATATTTCAAAACGGTTTGTCCAGTCATTTTTTTTCTTCATTGATGTTTAAAATCTTGTCTCGTCGCGTGCTCATGGACCCCCTATCTGGCGTGTGGTCTCGTCTTGCGGGTCAGGTAACGGTTGGTTATTGCTGAGTGGTTCACCCACGGGACACGGCTACTCTTAAGAGTGACTAATTGCTGTGTATCATTTTTTCCCGCTGATTATATGCAAGATATTTGACTTTCACAGCTTCAAAGCACACCAAAAGAGCCACATCAGTGAGCCACTGAATGCCTCACTCAGACGGTGTGGCAGGTTAGTGATGAGGGAGCCAAGGGTGAGAGCAGTTGTCTGAGCGGGATGCTTTGAAGTTGCTGCCCTTTAGGAATCACCTACTATAAAGACGTGTGCGTAAGCGCTCAGCTATTTGTTCTGGTGCCTGGGTGGTTATGGCTCCTTGGGGAGAGCTGGCCCGGGCCCCTGTGAGATCACAGCAGCGCGGGTGATGCGGGAGTCCACTCGGAGCTGGAACGAATGGGCCCATGTGTTCAGATACGCCTCTGAGCGCCAGATGCGAGAAAAGACAGCGTCCAGTCAGTTTTTCACAACACCTCCCACAGGGACAAGAGACAGGA
Organism: Oostethus manadensis; assembly: GCA_024372805.1. Taxonomy (NCBI): domain Eukaryota; kingdom Metazoa; phylum Chordata; class Actinopteri; order Syngnathiformes; family Syngnathidae; genus Oostethus; species Oostethus manadensis. The sequence continues at coordinate 1,343,176 of QODF01000055.1, forward strand.
ATGCAGTCGGGCTTCACACGCACACTCGACACAGATATTAGCAAGCATTCATGAACGGAACCTTCTGAATGGTTTGGAACTGCTGGAAGTTTAGGGTTTAGTGCCTTCCCACACATTTGCAATTCATTTCTTTCCTGCGGAAAACACATTTCATTCACGACAGTTGACAATCATTTACTGTATCTATAAATATGTGATAATACAGGTGAAAATGTACAGCATACATGCACCACTATTAGACAGCCCGCCATTTTTACATGTGTATATCTTAATGCTTCACTCTTGGTGGTCCTTGAACGCATCATAGTTGCGTGCTGTACCTACGTGACTCCAATTCCATGTGAGTTCATCGATCTGCTTACATGATCATTACATGAAGTTTTATATGTGTATATACATACACACATATATATACATTGTATATATATGTATACAGTATACAGTATATACTGCTATTATATACTGTATAGTAGCGTTTTTTTCTTGATATACATTTCAAGAAAAAAACTGCTACTCTACTACTGCTATATATATATTTTTATTTTTTTATTTTATTTTATTTTATTATTTTTTATTTTTTTATTACAAGAGAAAATGCTACTTAGTGATATAGGTGAAAAAGTGAAACATGAATTTCTCTAGGATATTAATAAAGTATCTATCTATCTATTAAAAAAGTATATCATTTACATGGACCATCCTTTTTGTTTTTTTCCCATTTTTTTTCAATTTCCAAATATTTCAACTTTCCACTCAAATAATATTCTAAATATTTTTTTTTTAATATTTCTTCCTGCAATATTATGACTTTATTATTTACTTTAAAAATCAAATTTTCCAAAATACAACTTTATTTTGTTTTGTTTGTTTCTCTTATTATGACTTTTGAAAATGTGTTTTTTATTATCATTCATAATATATATTTGTATAATATAATGTGCAGCAACACGTATGCCAGCACGTATGGCAACCTAAGCCCACCTCTTCTTAGGTTGCAACAAAGCGGAGAGCAGTGAAGCATACAAGCGTATTCAAGAGTTAAACTGCATGCTGAGTACAACAAATTCTTACATGTTGGCAGGTCTGCGCTAATATTGAAAGTCCCCCCCCAACAGTGGAGACCCACCCCACTATTTGGGAAATACTGCACTTCAAAGGAGTCAGAATAATCATGGAATGGATTGACTCAATAACCTGAAATCCATTTTACCCGAAACATGTCATTAAAGAAGTAGAAATACCAATATTTTGGCCATATACTGTCTATCACATATAATATTACATATAATAGTTCCTACTGGGGTGCTCGGCCTCTATTGAATGATTTCCTACCATCCTAAGAAAACGTCCTGGTGGCTCTCCGCTTAAACAAACACAATCAGAAATGAAGCTAGAGGTCAGCAAAGTGTACGTCAAGAGTACTTAGTTGAAATGCTTCCTGGTTTATGAATCAGAGAAAATGAAAAGAGTAGGAAATAAAATCCTTTCCCGCTACAGTCAGTATTAGGCAAACGGTGTCTTTTCAGCGCCACGTGAAAATGGTTAGCATTTTGCTGACTACTGTTGGAAGAGAGCATTGAAATACCACAATTACTACAGAGTACAGCGTTTTCCCAGATTTTTGCCCACGCTCGAAAACACATTATAACGGGACTGGCAGGGTACCTTGTCATTGCAACGCCGTACAGTCAATGGGATGATAACTTTTTCCACTGCACAAAATGATACACCTGTAAGACAATAAGTTCATGTTCTGTTGTTAAAAAAGGCCTAAAGTCGCACATTTTCTGATGACCCAAAGCAAAAAGTTCACTTCTGTCTGTTATCACTGATGTCTGCATCAGTGCGGACAGGGCCTCTGCAGTAGATAGTTGTACAACTGGATAGCAGAAGATGTTTTCTGCAGTTCACTCCAAAGAATCAGGCCCAACAATTTATGTTTCCCCGGATGTCCATATAGTGAGCGCTCGTTTTTAAATGTAACATAGAAACGATTACTTGGCATGCGTGCAAGTGAAAGTCTGAACAATACTTCCTGCATAATCCCATGTTGTTGTTTTTTTACCTATCATGGTCGATTGGTCAGTTCTGTCCACTTTTCCATTGAAAAACAAAACGCTGGTGTCCAGATGGAAGCAGAGGGCAGGCATTAGTCAGGAATCTTAAACATGACTGGATGAGCAGAAAGTTTGGCTCAAGTTTTCCTTTCCTGGACGCCGAGGACGAATGAAGGGCCAACGTCATGTCCTGCCCTGTTACTCACAACATTGACTTCAAAACAGTTTGATGGGAAAAGCTGAGAAAACCCAACAGTAAAAAGAAGAAATACTGCACAAGAAATGAAGAAAAAATATCATATAGGTAGAATTTGTGTCTATGGGATCAAGGTACTTTTTCGTATTTCATATTCTGCTCTCTGACTCTACAGGAAAAAACAAGTTTCATGCATCCTGAGCTGAACATAAGATTGGGTGCCTGAAAAAACTTGTGCAATGAAGTCCCAAACAGTAACTTTAGCACACTAGCACAACACCGGATCGGTCTGAGCTGATCGACCCAGACTATAGACCACTGTTTCTCAAACAAAGTTCAGTTAAAGAACTACTTGGTCAATAAAAAATGATTCACAAAGCCTTCCAACAGCACGCATCGAAGGAAAAATACTACTTTTCACTTCAGCACCATTCACACTGCCTGTAACAGCTGCCGTTTCTCCTTCTGTTTCGCTCTCGGGTGGGGTGAAGTGGACCCAAAGGTTTTTCTCAGCTCCAGAGTTTGTGTCATGGCTGCAAGAAAAATGGGAACGCTGGAAAAGTGGTGTAAAGTTTAACACCTCAGACTCGTGTCTACCGTCCTGTTTTGTTGTAGGCAACTGTCGCTGTCTGACAAGTATTTTATATGCCCCGCCATGGCAATGTCTGATAGCAGGAAGCTGTGTCACTGTCTGAAAGCACACAGTCTGCAGGGTCTCTGCGTGACAGAGAGTCCGGGTGACCATATTTTGATTATCAAAAAAACAGGACACTCAAAGATGCCTCATAGTTTCAATACATTTAAACTACGACTCCTCTGTATGGATAGAACATGTTTATATTACACCTACTATGGGCCGCACGGTGACCTAGCATGATGACCGGTCATCAGGTCATGGGTTCGTTTCTCTGTGTCCCGTTTGCGTATTCTCCCGGGGGAACTCCCGCATTCCAAAAATATGCATGTTATGTTATAGGGTTGATGCGAGCAGATATCTGGTTTGACATGTAAGTGATACGGTTGCACCGGTAGAAACCTCCTGGGTCGATTAGAGACATGCACAGGGTATCGCAAGTCTAGCAACCGGTTGACACAAAGCAAGGCTTCCAGCTTACCAGGACTGAAGATGAGAATAGATGTAAAAAGCAGCAATGTGTACATTACAGTGATCTCATTTGTCATATATTAAGTACTGTGTAATAACTGCACAAAATGTGCACAAATTCAACAAAGAAATATGCACATTAGCACTCAATAACTCTATCAAATCTTACTTTCATGCGTTCCCACATAGTAGCAGTGTTTGGGACCAAATATGAGGTGAAAGAAAAAGGGGAAAAATACAACATAAAGTTAGATGGTGCGTTCAAGGACCGTCGAACAAAGTGAGACATGCCACTGCTTGCAACCAACAATATACTGTTTGCAAAACTGTGGGATTTCTAACTGTGTATTATTTTTTAAATGAATGACCCACTTTTCCAAAATGTACATAAAAGTTGATGCCGTTATTTAGATTTTTTTCAAGATTTGTGTCCACATAAACAAACCGCAGAATCGAATTGAATCAAATCGTTCTGTTTTTACCATAACCCATGTATCTATTCCAACAGAACCGTCCATCACAAAGAGATTAACATCCCAACTAAATTGTCAACTGCCATTGGCTGGCAACCGGTTCAGCAGTACCCTGCCTCTCGCCAACCTAAAGTCAGCTGGGATAGGCTCCAGCTTACCCATGACCCTAGTGTGGATAGACAAAATATTAACCAAAGACACAAATGCCAGAAGGAAGAATGTCGAAAAACCAGCACAAAAATGATTCCACAGATCCCTGATGTCAAACGCTTGTTGAGTTTTGGAGTGTAACCAACATTTTCAGGAAAAATGCGCCTTCTAAAGTCGTTTGAACCGCCGCTGTGTATGCCGTCTGCGATTTTATGAGACTTCAACTCGGCAAGCGTCAAAAGGATTAACTCCGTGCATATGTTTTGCCTTTTCTTTGGCGTTTTGGAAACACTAAGTGAAAAAGTTGCTTACACGACAGCCTCTCAGGGGTTATGTCTCAAGCAGCAGATGTGATTGAGATGTGTTGCTCATTGTAATGGCCCAATGAAAAACAAAGCAAGCCAGGACAGGTTCATCACTGAGAGAAAAAGATGTCCTGGGACAACAGGATGTGTGGCTCAGAGCACATTAGTCATTGAGCGTGTAGATTTGCGGCCTTTTGGTCAAAATTCATTTTTAATGTAAAGTTTTTTTCGCCAAAAATACAAATAAATAAAAACTTTTTTTTTTCTCAGAAAACACATCATCTCAAATCATAAATAATAATTCATTTGTTAGTAGGGGTGTCATGAAACAGCTGATGCACGAGATTTTAAGAAAAGTAGAATGAAAAATATGAAAAAATTTTCTTAACAAATGAATACATTTATTTTCCCAATAATTACATCTCAAATGAATCTTAGAAGCGAAACAAACCAAACGTGTTTCCTACAGTGGTCCAGGGAGGTGATGTTGTGTTTGTTCAGGTAAACTTTAAATCGAGATGGTTGTGGCAGACAGCCTGACATTAAAGTCTCCTCCTTTGAACATAACTGTGACCGAGACGTGTTCGATTCCAACATTGATTCTAAGCTTTTGATGGCCTCAGGACTTTGATGCTTGCGAAGATGAATTGGAAGCACCTTCTGTGAGATACACATATGGACTAAATGGCACCATCACCTTGTTCTTTTCTTGGCTCCAAGAATGTGTTATTTTGCTGACATTTTGGACTCACTTTCATTTCAAATCCTCTATCTTAAAGAACAATCTTGAAGAAACAATTCGTTGCACCATTTTGTTTCTGGTAGCTTCTGGTAATGTCTTGGATAGTATAGAGTCTAGATTATGCAAGAAGTTACCAGGACCTTACAATGGTGCAAAATATTTTATTTAGTGTCAAACCCAGATCCCTCCCATCTCTTTTATTTATGTATGTGGGCCGCAAATGCCTAAAAATTATGCATACTGTGCTAAATATCACATTGGGCTCGCCACAAGAAAGAAGAATGAGGTGGTGGCAGGACTAGCGGGTGAAACATTCATTCATGGAATAGATACAGCATATGAATACTCCCATCCCCCCGCCTCCTGATGACTGTTTTCTTTTAGACTGCTTCAAAACTTATTGAAATACAAGTGATATGTAGTATTTTGAACACCATTCAGCAGTGATGATGAAAAACATTGAGCCTTAACACTGCATGAAATCAGCCATGGCATGTCCGTTTTGCTAGAGTGACAAAAAATATCCTCCCATCTTGTGTGGAAGTGGTAAGTTTTTGGCATCTTAGGTTTAGAAGAAATACATCTGAGGCTAACTGGTTAACTCGCTAGCTACTTGTCGTCTCAAGTCCCTGCAGCATAAGAGTTGAGCAATGTGTTGTAAACAATGAGTAATAGGAGTGTAAAGGTGACTACAGGTGTGCTATTTGACATCCACAGGATTCTAATAATGTTAAAAAGCATATTTAGAAAGTCATAAACAAGGTGTCTATGCTGTAATGACAAAAATATTAATTTTGTTTACATTGAATACTGATACGGTCAAGTCTGGAGGCACTTAACCGCTACAAACAAGGGATGAATGGATTACTCAATTTTTTAATTTTGTAACAGACTTTTAAAAACTACATACCTCTATATACTTGAAAAAACTTTGTTTTTGATCATAAATACCAGAAATGAATTTTAAGTTATGAGCTGTCCTGAAGTTGATTGAAATACTGTTTTTGAAAAATATAAGCGGCATAGAAGATGGATGGATGGAGTTATGAATAGCGCATCTTTGTCCCTTAATGATAGCAATTAAACAACTAAGTACTGTATTACAACTTCTAATGCCAATTTACAGATTAAAGTTGGTAAATGGAGAATATTTATCTTATGCTGGTACAAAAAAAGTCACACAAAGTAATTGGTATGAATTAGGGTTGTCAGTCGATGAAAATATTTGATCGCAATTAATCACACTTAGTTAATTCATAATTAATTGCATTTAGTCGCAGGTACTTTACCCGATTTGCAAAATATGCTAATATTGTTTATCTCATATTTTCTTTATTACTTATATTATTATATTTTTTGTTATATTATACTTAAACATCTATCTACAGTGTACTTATTTATATTGCATTGAATTTTTTTATTCAAGTGTGTTTTGTCTTTTTCTTCTACAATTGAGCGACTGCAACCAAGCAATTTCTCTTGTAGTTCAATAAAGTCTGTCCAAGTCAAAAATAAGTTTTTTTCTATCATTAGTAGTGATGTAAATCTCTTTGCGGTAAATGATTTGATATGCAACTGCCATCACCCATCACTTCCAAAAAACAGTCTTTTGATTTTTCATGCAGATGGGAGTAGTTTATGCTAGGCCTGTATGGTAAGATATACTGTATTTGAAGGTAGTGTGCTACATCAGTACACTTCAAATCATACTGATAGCAGACGTGCCCCGACTATGTTTGTTGATACCTGTCAACAATGTATATTAAAAATTCCTGGAAAAATAGGACATATTTATACTTTGCACGTATTAGATGTATTACAAAGCACGTCTGATTTAGTAGCGACACAAGACCACTTTTGTTGCTTTTATTTTTCTTTTTAGTCGGATTTATTTGGATGGAACAACGCACTCACCGATGGATATAACAGAACCCAACATGGTCGGAGTTGATTTCTGTTTACACAGCATCGAGAGACATTTATGTCCAATGTGATTGGTTATGATGGGAATTTTCTCATGCTATGTTTAACTCCCAAACTATGTAATAATATAAATTTAACGATGCTTTGAGCAGTCATATACAGCAGATTTGATTGTTGAGGAACATGTTTAGAATTTGCCAAGATCCTGAGAGTTATGGGTCCGCTGACATCAGTGTGAATGGTTTTTTGAACGCTAAATCTCAACATAGGTCAGTGCTTTGTTTTCCCACAACTTTTGTCTCACACTCGACCCAGAACTGTCTGCGGGCTTCTCAGAGCTCCATGGACGAGCAGCAGCAAAGAGGGAAAAAAATGGCAATAGAAAAAGTGATTGTGAAATGTGGGAGCGAGAAGTGTTTGGCACCGTTCTCCTTGTTTGCTCAGTAAACTCCAAAGCCTGTGTCTTTTTTTTCTGCCGAGGGAAATGCCCGCATTGTTGGGCTTGGAGACCGTGGTTACAGGCCAGCATCGGACTCAGCCAGCCAGGTTGGGACAAACAACAAGATGAAGGTCAGCTAATATAGCAGTAATTCCACTTCCTGGTCCCCATGACACCCAGGCTGGCTTTATTTGAAGATCCCAGACCCTGAAGTCATTCTGGAGTTTGTTTTGTCCATGAGCGTTTCAGTTATGAATGTATTGAGAAGAGGCTGGAAGGGAGGCGGGGAGTTCAGAGGAGAGCCAAGCATTTAAGAGGAAAATTCCACATGTCCCTTTTTTCCTTTTCCATCTTTTGTCACTTATTTGGACGTGAAAAATCATATTCACAGGCGCACATTTACACAACACAAATGAACGCCTGTCGGCTGTATTGTTTTTAGGGTGACCAAACATTCTGTTTTTCCAGGACAGCCCTTGTTCTGGCTGCCTGGTCTCTTATATGACAAAAATCAGCTGGTAAGAAAATAATAGCTCTTTTTTCCAAGTCAAACAAAACTAAAAAATGTGAAATAATATTTTTGTTGAAATATATAAAAATTGTAAAAAAAATATATTTCATATAAAATGTATTTAAAAATATATCTTAGTTTAAAAATATAATATTTTATATTTTTTAATATATTGTATATTTTTTATATAAAATAAATGTAATATAAAATATATTTTTTCTTTTTAAGTGTTTTTATATTTAATTATATATTTATATATTTAAAAAAGTGAAATATTTTATATTAAATATATTTTTAAAATATATATTTTAGATACACGTACAAATATTTAACAAAAATGTCATTTAAATTTTTATATAATTTAACAAACATATATAAAAATTATTATTATATTTTCTAGTAATAAAAAATATATATTTTAGTAATATCCATGTCCCACATACAGAGGGTTGTGTCAGGAGGGCATCTGACGTAAAACCTCTGCCAAATCAAAACATGTGAAGATGATTCGCTGTGGCGACCCCTGGGATAAACAGGGATAAGCCGAAAGGAAAAGGAAAAGATATATTTTAGTAATATCCATCCATCTCCTATGCCACTCGCCAGGGTATCCTGGAGCCTGTCCCAGCTGATCCCGAGAGGCGGGGGTACACCCTGGACTGGTTGCCAGTCAATCGCAAATTTCAGTAATATATATTACTAAAATATATTTTAACTAAAATATAATGTCACATTTTGAGTTTTGTTTGTCCAGTAAGACAAACAAGACTTTAAGAAACTTACTTTCTTACCTGCCAATTTTTCTCTTACACAAGGGACATTCTTTCTTTCTTTTTTTTGGGGTGTGTGTGTCTTGTCCAGCATCATAACAGCTGAATGGGAGTCAAGCTGCCTTTAAATGCTGAGCAAAATTGTTTTGCCAAGGGAAACTTCATAATCAAAATGAGTCTCCCTTGACATTTGGCTGCGTTTATTATGAATTTTTGTTGAGCCACATTTCAATGCTGGACCTGACATGAAAAGGGATGGGTGGGGATGGGGTGGGAGGGTTTAGGAAAGGGTGCAGAAGAACCTCACAAACATATTTCAAACATATTATAAACAATAACAACCACGATGACCACAATATCAGCAACAACCAGAACAGTCACAGAGCAAAATGAGCAAAAATACAGGAAAAGAAAATAATAAAAAAGAAAAAAGAAATATACTGTATATACATACATACATACATACATATACATACACACACTGCACACATAGGTACTAATAATAATAAACATAAAAGAAAAACGAGAAAAACAGAACCTCTTGAACAATGACCATCCAGATGACACGTGCAACAGATCTACATGAAATCTACATTACTCTGCAGCGACAGAATGACTTGCATCAGAGTGAAACAGAGAATGAGGAGATGTTTGTGGTGAACACAGCCATGCATCCCAAACCACACTCCTTCCAAAAGCGAGGGTTCCACTAGGAAGACCCGGAGCCCAGCCCCCCANAAGAGGTCCACTCCGAAGAGGTGCAAGGGAGACCCGGCAGACCGATTCCTTGTGGCAGCTGAGCAAGGGCCACAGGGGGGCACGGAGGCCAACCGCCGGGGCACCCGCCGGGGGCCAGACAGCTACAGGCAAGCAGGGTGCCCCCCCCGGGCCCAGAAGCCACCCACCCTCCATAGCAGGGGCCATATTCAATACCCCGGGAGCTCCATGCCGCCCCAGACACAATTGCCGCGGGCCATCGCCCACCCCGACGCTAATGGCAGGCGCCCGCAGAGTGCCCGTGGGTTTGACCCCCCCCCCACCAGAAAGACATTTTTTCTATCATTATTACTTTCAGGAGATTTTTAAGTTAATTTTGAAACTTATCAAAGAGAAATTATTTTAGGTATAATCAAACGTAACCTCAGAGAACCTAAATTTGTGTATTTTTGTAATACAACAAATGTTTAACCACACAGCAGAGCCATAATTTAAATGCATTGAAAAGCATCTTTGGGTAAACTGAGCATCCGAGTGTATTTTGAGAGTCCTGGTAATGAAAATATGGTAACCCAATATTAAGGGTGTGAAACTCAAGTCCTTGTGACCAAAATACTTTTTTATGGGGACCAAAAAACCTGGAAATATATTTTATATTATTTCTGTACATTATTTGTAAAATATATATAAGGGCTATCAACTGATTAAAACATTTAATTGTGATTAATTGCATTTTGTCCATAATTAACTCATACATTTTTATTTACACTAAGTAGAAATGGAATCTTGTGGTAAATGATTCGATACACAACATTAACTACTTCAAATTTTATGTACAGCGATATCAATTTTGGAAATATAGGCTGTTATTTTATTCAAAAATAATATGCAGTTGGAATTCCACAGTTTTTGAATGTTTAATATCAGCGGCGAGTTGTCCTATTTTGTGTCAAATGCACGTGCCAATGTTCTAATTGCACAAATACCTTTCCTCGTATTGGGTCCCAAACGCTGATACTATGTGGGAATACATAAAGAAAGTAAGATTTGATGACCTTATTAAGTGCTAATGTGCATATTTGTTCGGTACGCAAACTCTCTGAAAAACAGAGTCCAGACCGGTAATGGTGGATGGGGGAGCCAGTCCCAGGATACACCCAGGACTGGAAAATGAAAATGGTGATAATCAACTGTATAATAATAATCAGAATGAGGTGATTTATATGGTTTCACAGTTAAAGGCAGCCCTGAAAAGGCAACATATAAGACACCCCTATTATTGTGTTGTGTTCAATACCCCAAAAGTTGTACAACTTGGACTTCATAAACAATCTTCCTCAGTTAAATAAGTTACTGTTGAACTGCACAAGGGTATTCTGAAAATATTTTATAAAATATTTTGCTTTTCTGCGAATAGAAAATGTGTGACGATAGCCGTAGAACCAGAAATGTAACTTACAGCATAGGAAAGTGTCTGGCTGCCCGGTAAAACAAGAGCAATACAAGTCATAAAATGTTAATTAGTGACATAGACAAGTTCATCTTAGCCAGACAAAACCTTTCAATAATTAGTTACACTTTCTTCAGTAAAAATGCTGTGCATTATTTCCCCATCAAATACAGGCCAGGAACCCTATATATTGTTTTAGGGTGTATTGTTTTATTACTTTTAATAAAAGTCCAAGCCAATCTTAAAGAATGTTCACTTTGCACTTACTGCATTTAGAGTCCTTGTGTGTGTGCGTGTGTGTGCGTGCGTGTGTGTGTGTGTGTGTGAATAGACATAAGACGTCCAATGGTATAACTGTGTATTTAACTCAGACCCAGAGAATGCACATGGGGGATCGGGGTGGGTTAAAAATATACTACACAACATCCAAAAGCCAAGTGGCTTAATCCTGTATGGAAATGGTAATGAGCAAAAAAAAAAAAAAAAAAAAAAGCTCAGTGTCTGTGTGCACTCTCCTATCCAAGATGGGATGGAGGCCTCTCTAGTAGGCCTTTTCCTCTAGGATGCATAAGAAGAGCTTTTGTGCCCCAATGTAGTAAGCCAGAAATACAGCTTTTGAACCGCATGCATTGAAAGAGAGAGAAATGGAGAGGTTGGGAGGAGTGAATGGGTGATTGAAAGAAGAGTAGGGGGTTGGCAGGACTCTGGAGGTGTTAGTGTCAAATGCAGACGGTGTAACGCGTTGTGTTGTGTGTGTGCGTGCACGTTTTAGCTTATAAGTATCCGTGTGTGTGTGTGTGTGTGTGTGTGTGTGTGCACCGTGGTCACACAGCAGGGCTGATATCAAGTGCCTCTTTAAGCCCTCCTTCCATCATCAAAGATGCTTCATTCTTCACTTCCCATTACCCTACTTTGTGTCACATGACGTGAAGAAGGGCTGGGGGGAAAAATACCTAGCATGGGACGCGGGTTTGTAAAGTTTATTCAGTAGATGGCTGCTCTTAGCAGGAGTTATGCATCGGAGAATGCCAAAAAAACAAAACAAGGTGCCCCCCTCAAAAGAATTAGCTTGACGTTGACATTCTCCTGTGATTTTGGATCAACACTTACAATAAAACTCACTGTCGTGATTATTAGATTTGATTTTCACACACTTATTTCTCACACATTTGAAATGATAGAATATACTGGTAGTCACCCGTAGTAATCAATGAACAGATGGAATTGGAGTCACTGTGTAGTCATTGATGATAAGTTTCACTTTTACATCTCACAGCAACTATGGTGCATTCAACAACCGCTGAACAAAGTATGAAATTGCAACACTTTGAACTGTGATTTTTATTAAAACAGTGGTACATTTACCCGCATTATTTATGTATGTATTATTTATGTATTTATACATGAATACCAGCCCGGGGGAAGAGATGTGTGTTATGTAGAAAAACAGTCTATCAAAGGAGGAAAAAAAATGTATAAACAAGTAGGGCTGTCAAAAATAACATGTTAACATTCATCACCAATTCATTTAATTCATTATTTATCATTACACTAAAACTTTTAGCATAGCTAACGGCAGACGGAGGCACAATGTAGCGTCGTCAGAGAGTCACACCGATTTTACGACTTTCTTTTGACCCCCACACGTCAACAGCAGTGCAATTCCAACATCATATATGCATCTCCAACCACGACAACATCTTTATTATGTGCGCCAAATAAACAGAAAAAGAAACGCTAATAAGTCAAAATATTTCTGTCTCCTAGGGAAGGTGTTACAAAAAATGACTGAGAACTTCTGTATTAAAAGAGACTAAAGGCAAACTGGTATCTGGGAATGTGGTATTTTTTAAATTTTGATATAATATTTCTTTTTTTTGGCGCTGATATTGCATACAAATATATATAATCTTGGCATTTATCTCTATATTCATAAAAGTAGAAATGGGCATATTTCAGACATCACAAATGGTGACTAATTAATTGATTAATGATTAATTCATTTGAAAACTGATTAATCTAACTGAAAGGTTCATGCATTTGACAGCCCTAATATTTTTTAAACCAAAAAACTGCTCATTTGCAGTGCTGTGAATGCTGAATCGTGACTGTTCAGGGGTCCACTGTATATGACAAAATTAGTTAAAAATCCCCAAAATGGAAGCATCTTGCCATGTTGGAAATGTAAATATTGTTGCTAAAGGCCTCATAAATTGTATATCTATTGTAATAACGCTGCATTGTGATTCTACACTTCGGAGTTTGCCATGCATCGGGTTTAAAAGGCGACAAACGTGACGTCCGTCGTGAAGGAAGTCCTTTTACGGTCATTCACCGCCCCTCAGATTCGAGATGGTGCCGCTTTAAGGCTGTGCTGGATGATGCAAATCAGTCTCTGTGATCCTCTCGGGTGTTCCTCCTTCTTCCCAAACAACTAATCCACTTAAGTATCCCAGGCCTCTCAACTCTGTGGCCAAACTCATTTGGACAGGTCTCAATAATTACTTTTCTCCCTCCCTGTGTGATAAACTCCCCACCCCACCAATAATGGCCATTAAACATTGTTCACTCACACTAGCGTGAACGGATGTCTTGCCAACGCAGCGCAATGACTTGACTGGATTAACCGGACAATTTGAGAACGCTCAAACCAAAAACGGTCTGGTAACTTTCATATTGTGTATTTCAACATGGCTACATGCCATATTAAGGAAGCGGTATTTCTGCTAGGTTGGTGTAATATTGTGGTTGGACACTGAAGCAATCATTTTCAAAACACAAATAAAAAAACTAATCTTAACATGTGAAAATGGTATTTTAAAGAATAAAAACATGTTTAAAAATTTTAAATAAATGATGAATTATTAATAACTGTCATTTAGACCACCGTGCTCCTGTCAATTATATACATGAGCTCAAATAAGTATCAGAAGTATCAATATTTTGATTTGATAATTGATTTGAAAGCATGACGATCCGGTATTGGTAGTATCAATATTTCAGTATCGCTCCGCACAACAACCTTATTGTCTTTACTACATGTATTTGTGTTTTAAAATTTCAGGTTATTTATGACACATTTAATTCTACTATTTATTAACATTTACTTCTTCTCCTATTTTTATTTTCAGTTTCAATTTTAGTTCAATTTAATTTTTAATTGTTTTTTCCAGATGACTTCCAGGTAATTTGAATACATATACTTTATGATTATTTTTCCACCTTTTATGAACATTTTACAGAATTATTCAAAATGATTCATAAATTATGCAAAGGAGTACATGCTTCTAGTATTTCCTGTGTGTTGCAGGGGTATAGAAAATGAGTGTCACTCTTTCAAGGTCTCATCGGAAACAAAGATATTCTAATTTCTTGAGATGCACCTGAATATATAATTTGTTGACTTTTTGCTAACATATGGTATGCTCACTACGACAAATAATTGCACTATAAATTGCATTTTTTTTTCATAGTTTGATGGCTCCCGTGACTTATGGTCAGGCGCAACTGATACAGTATACTATNTCATCGGAAACAAAGATATTCTAATTTCTTGAGATGCACCTGAATATATAATTTGTTGACTTTTTGCTAACATATGGTATGCTCACTACGACAAAAAATTGCACTATAAATTGCATTTTTTTTTCATAGTTTGATGGCTCCCGTGACTTATGGTCAGGCGCAACTGATACAGTATACTATCAATGTTTTTCAAAATAATAATGATGATAATAATGAATAGATGAATCATTGCTGTTTTGTGGTTGACTGCAACCTATTTATTTTTAAATGAAAAAATGTTTAAGCAAATTTAGGGCATTTGTCAACCAAAATAAAGCATTTTCAAGCATCAAATAAACTAAAATACAAATGTATGACATTCAGAAAAGGGATGTAGACACTTTAATAGATTCTATACCAGTCACGAGGTGTCAGGGATGTTACATTAGCCTTTGAAGTCCAGGAAGTAAAAAAGAAAACAAGGAAATCTCCCAATGAAATGCATATTATGTCTTTTTTTATTATTATGTCTACTATAATGGATAATATTAGTGTAAATTATGAAACTATAGAGTTATTTCACATCTAGAGAGCTCTAATAGTGTTAAAAATGTATTTAGAAAGGTTGTAAACAAAAATATTAAATTTATAAATAAGGAATCCTACTTTGTGGACGTTTTGGAATGAGTTTACTGCAGTAAACAAGGAAATATATATAGATATATATACACACAACATAATTTAACATGTTCTGCTTTGAAATTAAAGTAGGGTGTTATTTTGGCTGTAGTAGTGGCACAAAGTACTTACTGTGTCTGTCTGTAAGTAATGTGCAAACTATAATAATGATGTGATACCTGTGTGAAATGAGAACTGTGGTACGTTAGATAGAAGTTGTTTAATTAGGACACTTATTATCTCTGGCTTGGAATGTGTGTAGCTGCTGCGTCAGCCACTGACTAACTAAATACACACATTTGATTTTCAGTCTATTTTCACTCATTTGTGAATACAATGTGGTTTTTGTCCTTTATGACTTGTACTCAATGCATAGTCCAGAAAATATAGTAATAACACTGCATTGTATTCTAATGTGGCTTCAGATTCTATTCATGAGACGCATATTCTAATCTAACTTTAAAAACCACCAAGACGGTGTAATGGCCCTTTCAAGTGAACCCCCCCCCCAAAAAAAGCCACCCGGACTTCTAAACGGTGGCTGAGTTCAATTTGACAAAGAATCTAAGTGTTATTGTGGCCGTGCTGTGGAGATACAACCAGCCATACTTTCCATTTCCTGTCAGCTGTCAGCACAGCACACAAATAAAAGGGCAGAAGGTCGCTCAACCTCATTGTGTCACAGCACCAGCAGCACTGAGTCCGGCCAAAGAAATTGGGTTTTTTTTCCCAAAGAAAGAAAGAAAGACAATGGCAGCAGTGCGACTTGGGAGAAATTTAGCTCCGGAAAGTTCCAAAGTAAGGCTGCAGATGGGATTATTGTGTGCTTTATGAATGTTATGCTGAATCCAGAACATATTGTCATATGTTCCCCCTCAGGCCAAATCATGAGAAAGGTTACAACGTACAAACCCCCCCCCTAACATACACTACAGGCGGTCCTCCGGTTACGGCGTTTCTTGGTTACGTACACGCGCCTGTAATTTGATTATAAACATAACTTAGCTCCATAAACACCCAACTCGCTTTATTTTATTTTATTGTCACTAGGGCAATGTTAAATTGCGATTTATCACATTTTGTCCACAGTTAACTCATAATTAATCACATTTAATTGCAGATAGAAATGTTCTTATCTACAGTGAGGGAAAAAACTATTTGGACCCGAGCTGATTTTGTAAGTTTGCCCACTAACAAAGAATTGATCAATTTATAATTTCAATGGTAGCTTTATTTGAACCCTGAGAGACAACAATGAGATGTATAACTTTAGTTAAAGTTATAAATTTATTTATAACTTTTTATATTTGTAAACGCATTTTTCTGGATTTTTTTCTCATTGTTGTTTCTCAGTGTTCAAATAAACCTACCATTGAAATTATAGACTGATAGACTAATTGTTACACATAACATAACATGACATTGTAGATTCAACTTTTTGCACTTCTTTATGCCTCCCAAGTGGGGATACGTCACGGAAAAGAAAAGTGAAAATGTATCCTTATAGCATCTGCTCCTATGAAAGCGACAGTAACAACCAAGCAGTCTTATTGTTTTTTTTCTGCCTACTTGTTCGACTTCCTCCTCCCAACTAGTCACAGAGTAAAGAAACGTTGCACCTTTTTTACTACTTTTTCATTGAATCCTTGTATTGCATCGTTTCATTACTGTACTTAATATGAATATATGTATACAGTACTTATATATAGCTTTAGCCGTAGGCCCATCCTTCCGTATCCTTCAGTTAACGAGCAAGTTGACCAGGTTTTATAGGCAGTAACGCTGTTGAGTCTTAATGGAGAACACAGCTTCACCCTCACTAGTGACTCCACGACAGGTTGGTCCCCTTTGAGTGCTTTGCGCCGAGCATCACAGGAAGGTTACATCAACATCTTGTCAAGACCGATGGACTCTCATTTGGAACAGGTTCAACATGCAGTATTTTCTTTTAAAATCCCCATCTGAATAAATGAGTGACGATGAGTCCTCACAGTTACAAGAACATCTGCAGTTTAGATTTAACGCGTAAGCAAGGTCATCCGTTCTTCTTCTTTTCCTTTCAGCTTATCCCTTCAGGGCTTTCCAAAGTGAATCAAATGCCTCCATCTGACCCTGTCTTCTGCATCCTCTTCTCTCGCACCAACATCCTTCATGTCCTCTTTCACTACATCCTCTTTGGTCTTCCTCTAGGTCTCCTGCCTGGCAGTTCAAAACTCAGCATCCTTCTACCAATATATTCACTATCTCTCCTCTGGACATGTCCGCACCATGTCAGTCTGGCCTTTCTGACTTTATCTCCAAAACCGCGTGCTGTCCGTCCAATGTACTCATTCCTGATCCTGTCCATCCTGGTCACACCCAAAGAGAACCTCAGCATCCTTATCTCTGCTACCTTCAGCTCTGCCTCCTGTCTTTTTCTCAGCGGCACTGTCTCTAAACCAAACAACATCGCTGGTCTCACCACAGTTTTGTACACCTTTCCTTTCATTTTAGCTGAAACTCTTCTATCGAGTATCAAGTAAATGGGTATTTAACTTCTACTAAGTTAAATACTATAATTACCATTATAAAGTGTATATATATATATATATATATCTATATATATATATATATATATATATACTGAATATGTAAGTTTGCTGTTTAAAATTTTATATTAAAGTGAACACTGATGGTGAGACAGTATTTTTGTGTCTTTTGTACAGTGTTTTGAATTAATATTTTGCTTTCCTTCATTTGATACATTAGTACGTATAGCATTAGATTATATATATGAGGTCCAGAGCACTTCCCTCTTGCACTTTGTCGTTTTTGACAGAAGCAAGCTGGTGCATGGGCTCAAAAAAGTTGGGAAACCTGTTCCGCACATTTCTAGAAATTACCAGCATCCTTTAGAGTGGTGCAAAAAGACCTTGTGGTTGATGTTTGTTTTTTTTATGTAAAAGATGATCAAAATAGCAAATTCATGTCTTCAACACAACTTAAAATTTTAACTCTTTTGGATTTAACTGTGTGTATGAAACATTTATTAAATTATCATTTCTATTTTAACCATTATTGTACACAAAAAACTGTAACCGCAATTATTCTTGCGTATTTCTTATTTCTTGATTGGAGCATTTATGTATATTTTAGCAGGCAAAAGAGAAAACATAAGAGAAACATAAGAAAAAATAAATAAATACATTCATAGTAAAATACTTTTTAAAATGCGGTTTTTCCACAAGATTTAAAATATATATTTTTTGTCAGGAAAGAAGGGCAAAATGTGGGGTCTTCCTGGGTAAAAAGAAAATGACTAAGTCAGAAAGGAGAAGTGTCTCAAATGTCAAGTCAGTCGTTGTGTGACAGGGATGAGACCATTAATGACAACTTCAGTTGGGGCTCATCGGGTTTTTTTTTAATATACCTTACATCGCTTTATTTCGGATGAATTAATTGTCACTTCTATTGGGCTGTTCAACTGGCAAACACATCAATACTTTTCATTACTGTCATCTATACTTCAAGGCAAAAAGTAACCAAAGTAAAAAAAAAAAAAAAAAGAAGAAGAACCACAAAGCTGCAATGATTCACAAGTCATTAAATATATTCCTTTGAGATAAACATAATATATTAGTATTACAAGACATTACACAACGTTTTGCAATGGGCACTGCTAGACAACATTTACAAGTCAACGTATGAACATAAGAAGATGATTATTTTGGATATTAAACATGTGCATTCTGTCCAATACATACAGCATAGAGGTGCACCCATGTGGTCATACGTGTATTTGCATGTATTTGTATTTGTGCAAACTCTATTTGGTTTACACGTGAAAATGCTCCGCTAGATTCCGGTATCTATCATCCTGGTGGGAACACTGACGATCTACTCCACATTTGAAAAAGTACCAAGTATTCAAAATGGATATGAGGTGATGTGCAATACATTTCTGCACGTGTATGTGTGTATGATCATCACCGTAGGTATTAGCTATAGTAAAAAGTCAACAATTTAAGTGATTTAAGCATTGTTTTTTAACAAAAAAAAAAATTAAGGGGATTTTTCTGGAAAAGGGGGGTTGGGGGGGTCTGGTCTTTTTATGTGTTTTGTACTGGTGTGCTTGAGGGTCAGGAAAGAAGAGCAAAATAGGGGAGTTCCCCGGGGAAAAAAGGAGGGTTGACAGGTATGGTTATCAGGGAACTCAAAAACCAAAATCCACTTTACAGCAGCTTTATGTGTTTTTACTTCCACAGGGGAAAAAAATACACTCTCCAAGTGTTTCAAAAGCATAAAAGTGGACCAAAAGGAACAAAAAGTGGAGCTTGTAATTTCCAATATCACTTGTAAAAGAATACACATGGACATAAACAACAAACTAAATAAGTAAGGTAACTTATCCGTGTAGTAAAAGCAATCATTAATCGGGGGCAAAAAACACTAATATAAGTATTATCTGTACAAGTGGCATTTCCCGATGGTTGTTAACATCACATCAGTCAAGATATTTTGCGTCGTATGGGATATGTACTACCTGTTTGTATGCCACTACAAATACGAACATATCTCATATGTTCTAACATAGTCAGCTAGTCAAAATAAGTGCAGGGTTGGCTCGTCTAGTCTACATCTAGACGATGCTAGGACATTGTCTATCTAGTGTCTAAAGTTTACGTAGCAGAGGTCACCACTGGTACAACGCACTGGACCATTACGCCGTGTGTCTGTGGTGTTTTTCTGAGGTAACATTCGCACACGAGACCACAGTTAGGAACACTTTCACAATTTTACGTTAGCGGGCATCTTAAAAAGAGCAGCTTTGTTTTTAAATCAGTCAATGTTCAATTCAGGGATACAGTGGAACCCGTTTATCTGGACGCCTTTCGAGTTGACCGACACATTTAAGATCAAAACGATTCATTGTTTGCACATTTACTCGTGACTTGGGGCAAAGAAATAAGGAATGTGGGCGATAATCAATTATTTTTTAACCTGCGGCATGGTTTTCCTCCATTTGTGCATTTTGTTATTTAGATTCTCCTGTTTTCATATGATATTGTAGCAATGGGGGTGATAAGTGATCCCTTTTTTTTATTGCGGTTAATTGGTGATAAGTGAATTTCCACAAAGTATAGGAATCCTTAATAAATCAAATATTTTCATTGTTAGAGCAGAGAAAACATATATGCGACTCTGTACAGTTTAACATTAGAGCGCTACAGACATGAAATAACACCCCTTAAGTCACCTTTACACATGTTTTACCTAACATAGTAGAGATAATTAGAGAAAATAAGTAATTTAAGACATCAATAAGAAGCATACTCGTGTGTGTTGCAAAAAATGTGTGGAGCACATGAAATGACTTCGGGGTTGAGTTTTAGCATGGAGTAGATTACAATATACCTTGTTATTATAATCATCATTTTAATTATGTCTGTGTTATTATTGTGCTTGTTGGAAGATAATTCAAATGATTTATTATTTATTACATTTTTGAGAAATTATGATATAACTCGAACTGGGATGTGGCGCGGGACGACTATCGTATAATTACAATGACAAAAAGCATCCCATTGCAAAAAATCTCCAAAAATATAAAACAAAATGAGATTAGGATCCAGGTTAAAAATGCTTTTATTATGGATCTTATTTTGCACTGAACAGGAAGTCACTGTGTGCATGTGCAAGTGCCGTGTAACAGTAGTTTGGTTGTGACACACTACTTAGCGATAGTAATGACATTGATGATACTGCAACACATGCCGACGTAACCGAACCGATTTTTTATAGGAATGAGTGTAAAATTTTAGGTTGACAAAAGCGGTCGACCAACTTCAACTAAGGGAGTACTTTTTAAATAAAAATAAGAACAGTGGACCGAGACTTGGTAAACGGGTCGGCAACATACGTGAGGCTGACGTAGCACATTCCACTGCGAAGCTTATTTTGCACTGAACAGGATGAAGTGTGTACATTTTAATCTTGTATGACTAGACAGTAGTTTAATTGTGGCTTAGCAGTAATGAGGAGGTAATTAAAACAACACAGTTGTCATAGAAATCATCCCTTCGAGTCACGAAAAAAAAGTAAAGAAATGCGGTGGACCGTTCATTCTGAGTCAACTTAAGCGCCTACTTGTTTCTAAACGCTCTGAACCCTGCAGCTTAAACAATGATGCGGCTAATTTATGGCTAACAGAAGTACAGTTCCCATAATAGATGGATGGTACAAAACGGAAAGTAATGCATTTCTGCTAATATCACAGATTTGAAGTCCTGTGCAGCGATTGTGTTTTGATCTGACAAATCTTAAGTCACTTTGATCAAGCGTAGATTTACACCGGCTTCTGCCTGGACTGCTTGAAGCTGTTCAACTCCAATGAAAATAAACTTCTCACATCTCACCTGAGCCAGAGAGTGACACTGGGAACACAGAGTGTAGGTGGGACGGCAAGGTTTATGGTCTTTCTGTATAAATTGGTGACATAAGCAGGTTCCACTGTATGGATGAAAAGGGGAATTTAGTAATAGCATGTTGGGTAAGATATTCCGCATGTGACTCATAATAAACATTCGGTGCAAACTCTGCATTTCCAAACAGACAAACAGAAACAGAATGACCATAAAATGAGCTCCTTCACAAACCTTAGCAAAAACTCCTTTTTTAAATCTTTTGTCCAAACTCAGAGCAACAGCAGGCATCCCTCCTACTTTTCACCCTTCTCTGAATTATTCTTCCAGTTTTGTTTTAGCCATCCCATTGGAGATTTGCCTTCACTTCTCCCCACACTTCCTCCCTCTCTGCCGTTCTCTAGCACTTCCCCCTCTTGTCGCGCTGCTGGAACTTCCTGAGGCGGCGTCCCCACAGGTCCTTCCAAGGGATGAGCAAGCTTCCCTTGTCTGCCACCACTCCGCTCTGACCGGGGGAGTCGTCGTCGTCCGAGCCCATGAGCACGTACTTCCTGCCGGGTTTGATCTTGGGGCATTTGCAGGCCATGTCCTTGGCGCGCACCCACAGCAGCTGGTCCCCACGGCGGATGCGGTGCTCCCCTTGTTTGTAGACCGATATGATGTTGACGGTGAACTTCCACCACTCGCCTGCCTTGTCCCCTTTTAGCACGTGCACTTGAACGGCTGAGAAAGGACAAAGGAAGAAGTTAAAATGACAAAAGGGAGTGTTGGGACTGGATTTTGCTCAGCTTTCATTAAATAAATGATCCAGGTGTCACCAAAGTCAGGCCAGTTGCAAATGTTGATTATTTTGGGAGTCCTGAACATAACTCATTTAGTAGCACCCCAATATATAGCTAGATTGTCCCTAAATTTGGTGATGGGATGAGGGATGGCAGAGGATGATTCCGATTAGATGGAATTTTAGTAACTTTGGCATGCTTATGACTGTGGTTCGCAATGCATTTATGTGGTTACACGAGCATGCATTTTTGATTAAATGCGAGGTTGTGTGGACACCATTTTTTTCCTAAACAGAGAGGGGGAAATATGCCGTTCTACAAATACCCTGCTACGGGCGGACAGGGTCTTAGTTACTGCATCACCCAGTGGCAACAGGAAATGACACCTGCCGAACCCGGAGTTAATGGAGCTTTGTTTTTTCCCTTTTTTTTCCCTATTCGAAGATGGCAGCCTGGTATCGGTTAAACACAGGAAGTGAACAAAGCATCAGTATTTTCTGACACATGGGCTTTGTCTCACTTGTGACCCAAATGAGGAATTTCCATATGGAAAATGTCCTGAACACCTCGAGCATGTCCGTAATTACAGTAAAAAGAAAATAATGTGCTAATATGAACCACAGTAAGAAACAATAAAATCATATGGAATTTACAAGTAATATAAAAGAAGCAGAATGATGAGAACCACATTGTCTGATATCATTTATCCTGAATTGGTTTATTATTTAATGAGAAACACAGTGTCTGATATAATTCATACTAAATTCATTCTTTTTTATTATTTAATGAGAACCACAGTGTCTGATATCATTTATCCAGAATGAATTTAGTGTTATTTAATAAGAACCACAGTGTCCGATATCATTTATTATCATAAACAAATACTGTAATACTGTATCTCACATTTTATAGTTTGTATCCACGTCTGGTGCGATAAATATAACCCTGAATAGAAATAAACAAGATGCAAATTAGCTCCTCAAGTGCAACCTGACTAGTGGCAGAGCACTACTGTGTATGATTTTCACACTGCCGATGAAAGCTCCCTTGTCAAAGGACACATTTCTTCACTCCGCTTGCCGCAAATGCGGGAAACAGACCAGCATTTCTGAAACTAATCTTCGCATTTCAATATGGCTTTGATTTGCAGTGCGTTATTCATATTTACTTAGAATGGCGAGAACTATTTTAATCTTAAGAACATTGCTTTCGATGACGGGACATCCTTCAAGATAGTCACGCAAATCAGCCGCATGTGCTTATCGTTTCATCCACACTTCCTGTCAAATTTACATTGCACACAAGTCACGGGGACAGTTGTGTGGCACTGTAGTAGTTCTCATCATCAGCGCTTTGAAGTGCACTTACTGCACAGGTGATCCTCGAGTTCTTTTGCTAGACTCTGATAATACAATCATAGAAAAAAAATAATGACATTTAATTTCATTTAGTAGATATTTTGTAGTTAGAGCATAGAAAACCTGTTTACAACCGTCTAAATATGTTTTTTATATCATTATAGGAGCTCTGGAGACATGAAATAACACCCCTATAGTCACCTTTACACACGTATTACCCAATATAGTAGAAATAATAAGAGAAAATAAGCCATTTAAGACATAAATAGGAATTACTTATGAGTGTTTTGGACATTGGCTGGCGACCAGTCCAGGGTTTACCCCGCCTCTCGCCCAAAGTCTGCTGGGATAGGCTCCAGCATCCCCGCAACCCTAATGAGGATAAGTGGTCTAGAAAATGCATGAATGAATGAATGAATGTTTTGGACATGTGGAGGACAGGAAGTGACTTTGAGGGTTCAGAGTTCAGTTTTAACTTTGAGTAGGTTACAGCCACAACAACAGCCTGTGTAATTATTATCATTACCATTAAGTTGTTGTTATCATTGTGCTTTTTGTATAGATAACCCAAATCTGCAATAAAAGCCTGCTGTACTGGTGATCAACTCTGGTGCCTGTGTGTCTCATCAAACATTACGGTTACTGACACCTAGTGACCAGTGTAGAATTCTTTACCTCAATCATCACAACGTCTTTGAATGCATCATCTGAATAATTTAGCCATCATAATGATTGAAAATGCTTCATGTGAGCAAAAATTACATACAATTTTCTTAAAATTGCATTTTTTGACAAATCAAAATTGCAATTTAATTGAATTCCAATGGAAGAGGTCCTGTTGTTGTGTTCATGACGTTTCTGCAATGTCAAAATATAGTCCCATGCTAGCTTCGAAGGATAAACTCCTCGCTTGTAAAACTGCGTGGAATTCATATCCCCTCTAGCATTCTTATGGTTTCAAGAATCCTTATCCTCGATGATGGTAGCGATAGTTGAGCGGTTGAGACCAATATGTGTGTGACCAATATTGGTGCTGAGCTTTTTGTGATGGTTATTTTCCACTTCCTTGGTGATGGCTTTATTTCTTTTGCACACTGCTGCTTGCTAGACCTAATGAAGTGTAAAACATTACAATAAAATTTAAATGAGCCTTTTTAACAGTCCAGGCTGTTAAACATGATCACTTTTTAGGAGTCCATCGGCCATCCAAGAATGAACTGCAGGGGCGGGGCATTTCACTATAGGTGTGTGTGTGTGTGTGTGTGTGCACTAAATGCACACAATATCAGAAGAAAGAAGGTTTGTTGGGCTGAGTGGAGTGAGCTCTCACAGCCCTGCCATTCAATCCCAGCCCTCTCCTTCATCCAGACACATAAAGGGCACATAAGGGTGGGTGGGTGGGGGGTTAGTAGAGGCCACTATTTGTCTTCCCAGCCACAGAAAAAGTTCCAGGAGAATCAAAATATGTTCCGACCTCATGAGCTATCCGGGTTCTGCTCCCAGAGCCCCATCCAAATTCCCAGCGTGAGAATCCACTGGAGACAGCGCCCTCTTCTCTGCAGCATCCAGGCACCCACTCTCTCTTCCTCTTAGTATCCTCCGTTCTGTGTCTCTCAAGTATATCCTCAGTCTGTATTTAAACACACACACGCAAATCCCCACACGTCCGGCCTCTTGCTTTTCAACTAAATAGCCGGCACAGAAAGAGGCTCACTCAGCTCCGGGTCAAAGAGTGTGTCACAAAACAGTGACAGTGTGGCGAGCCACACCGGGGTGGGGGGGTGTGGACGGAGGTTTTGTGATAAGTGTGAGATAGCGCCGTGCTCACACATGGGCTGCCAAGTGAGACGACCTCGCGGCCGAACCTCCCAGCAGAGCGGTCCAACTGCTCTGTGCAGCGCGCGGCGGCCTCAGGCGAGGGCTAATGAAATTAGAGCTCACTTAATTACAGCAGGGGGCCCATGTCCCGTCTGCTTATCAGCTGTGACGCCTCAGGGGACCCGCCACCCTCGGGTGAGCGTGGAGCAGGGGTTCCGCGCCTTTGACCGCCGTCCCGGAGCGTCAGTAAACACACAAGGCTTTGATTCATTGTCCTCCCGGTGGCACAAGGAGGGAGGGAACGTGTGTGCGGAGGAGGATGTCGGCCGAGAAAGTAATCCCTTTGTGTCCGCCGTCTCCGTAGCGACGGCGGGGATGAAAAAGAAAAATTGAATAAACAAAACATATTTCTTCCTCTCCGAGGTGGCAATCCGTCACAGTCTGCCTAATTTACCACCTGTTGGTGCCCTGAGGAATGCTTGGTGCCGGCGGAGTGCACAACTGTGTTTAAACAGAGGGCCCCTTCCCGTGACCCCTGGGGGGCCGGCATCACACACGGGAGAAGAACAGGCCGGGAGCAATAAAAGCGGTACGCGACAGGCCTGAGAAACGAATTAAAGCGAGGCAAAAGGGAACGCATGCTAAGCAAAGCCGCCGTGCGGTTCCGACGCAATCAACTGCTCTCAGAATGTTCCGCGGGAAACCAGCAGGAACCATGCGACTTGCTCCAGTCAGCCCGATTATTGATTCCCAATGGCAGCGTCTGTCTTGGCTCTGATGAATTACAAATGAAATAATGAAGATATAAGACACGGGAATGCCATCCACAACTATAGGAGTGTCCATTCATTCATTTTCTATACTATGCTGGAGCCTATCCCAGCAGACTTTTGGGAGAGAAAAAGGCGAGACTGGTCGCCAGTAGGGCACATGTAGACAAACATTCACACTCATACCTATGAACAATTTAAAGTCGCCAATTAACCAAACACGCATGTTTTTGGAATGTGTTTTGGGCAGAACATGCAAACTCCACACAGAGATGGCCAACGGAGATTTGAACCCAGGTCTTCCAGATCTCCTGACAGTGTGGCCAATGTGCTAACCACTCAGCCGCCGTGCGGCCCTTTCAGACCCAACAAATTTAAATATTAGTCAATGACAACACAACTGAACACCGTGGAGAAATTCTGGCCCACTCATCTTTGCAGAATTGTTGTTATTTAGTCACAGTGGAGGGTTTTTCAGCACAAAGAGCCTTTTTAAGGTCATTCAGGTTAGGAATTTGACCAGGCCACTCCAAAGTCTTCATTTTGTTATTCTTCCGGCATTCAGAGGTGGACTTGCTGGTGTGTGTTGGATCAATGTCTCGTTGGTTTAAGCTTGAGATAGAGAACAGAAGGCCGGACATTCTCCTTCAGGATTTTTTGATAGACAGCAGAATTCATTGTTCCATTTCTCACAGCAAGTCTTTCAGGTCCTGAAGCAGAAAAACAGCTCCAGACCATCACACTACCACCACCATATTTTACTGTTGGTATGATGTTCTTTTTCTGCAATGTGGTGTAACTTTTACACCAAATGTAATAGGACACAGACCTTCCAAAAAGGTCCACTTGGGTCTTGTCAAATTTGGGTCTTTGTATTTTCTCGAAGGTCTTGGGGCTCATCAAGAAGTTTGCTGGCAAAATTGAAGCAAGCCTTGATGTTTTTTCTTCAGCAGTGGTTTGCATCTTGGAACTCCTTTTTGCCCTATTGTCTATTTTATGGTGGAGTCATGAACACTGACCTTAACTGAGGCAAGTGAGGCCTGCAGTTCTTTGGATGTTGTCATGGGGTCTTTCGTGACCTATTAGATGAACCGTCGCCGCACTCTTGGGGTAATTTGGGTTGACCAGCCACTTCTGGGAAGGTTCACTACCGGTCCATGTTTTTGCCATTTGTGGATAATGTAGATGATGGGATAATGGCTCCCTCTGTGGCCTGCTGGAGTCCCAAAGCTTAAGAAATGGTTGTATAACCTTTTCCAGACTGATAGATCTCAACTAATCTCAGTTATGTTGTAAGAAGAGTGGCAATGGACCATATGGATTTGTATTTTGTATAACATGTACATGCTGTCATACATTACTTGTAGTTCTGACTTTATTACCATAATATAATGACTTTATCCCCAACCTAATTTTCCAAAAATTACAACTTTATTAAAAATCTACTACTAAAATGACATTGTTTTCCCCTCATAATGATATGAGTTAACCTTGCAATATTTTTTTTATTGTTAGATTAATGTTATATAAATGTTATACTATTTCAAATTTCTTCTTGTAAATGTTCTTGTCCAGTATGTTTTCCTATAATTTTAATATTACCACCTCACTTTCCAAAAATAGTATTTTAACTTTATGGTACCAAAGTGTTTAATTTTAAATTTTTACCAAAGGTTTTTTCCACATTAAATTATTTTTATAAAATTTGGACTTTTTTAGTTAGATTATCACTTTTAACATTTTGACATTATTCCTGTAAAATTATTGCTCATTTTTAAATTTTTTGCTGCTGTTTTTTTCTTTTTTTGTCAAATACTATTTTTAGAATGTACTGAGGACTTTCTGTTGCATGTCTTCTGAGATGGGTATAGACCTGAGGTTAGATTGGTGTCTCTTTTGGGCAGTTATAGTTTTTTTTCTATCATGCGATATTTGTGATTTCAGCATTTTCCATTTGCATATGTCTTATGGCATTTGTGTGTGTTTGGTTTTGTTCATTTCTGTGTTTGCAGCATTGGGGTGTGGCTGCGCTTTTGCCACCGTAACCGCCTTAATAATAATTAATAATTATTAATTAACTTAATAATAAAAAATAATTTTGCCTCGAAATTCTGCACCCGACACTCTGTAATGAAAACACGAAAATAGCTGTTTGGAAATTCATAAAAAATAAACATAAAATGTGGAAGCACTGTGAACAGGTTCATTAAAGTACCAAAGTCAACCAACTCAGTGGACTATTTGATGACGAGCGTCTATTGGAAATACACCAAACTGTGGAAAAGGAGTCTCTGGTTAATTTCCAAACGGTCTTCTGGTATGGTAACCATGGCAACCAAGTAATTGTGTTTCTCCTTCTATGTGTTTGGGCCAGATTCCAACCAAGAAAAGCTCCAGAAGGCCGTGTGAGAAACATCCAATAGAAGCGTCCATGGTGTGTGTCTTCTTCTTTGAAAGAAAATGAATCATTTAATTTCCCAAAATGCCAAATAATTCATTTCAGGGAAGTCTGGTCATCAGCTCGAGTGAAAAATTTAGTCGTAGGAGCAAAACAAAAGTGTGTAACTACTTTCCGCAAACAAGCACGCTCTCCACCCACAACTTCTAGTTAAGGATGCCCCTTGTAGAAGCTTCTTCTTTATTGAACATCTGCTAAAAATCGGACCACCCGACAAATCATTCTGACAAATTTGGACGGATTCTTAACTTGGTTGACTCCCCAGAGGCCTCAGTTTGTTTGTACGCCGTCCAAGTTTTGATGAGTGATGCAAGAAGGCTTTGTGTCTTCTTGCCGGCATTTTCTTGTCAGCGTGATAAATGGTTGATTTTTCATCAGTGTAACGCAACGCTGCCTCACATGAAGTGGACAAAACCGAAGCGCGTTTCAACACCAGAGCAAGAGTCTAACGTTTTGTGGTCCGCCCGAACCGCTACTGACCAATCTTTCATGTCTTCGGGCGGGCACTAATCAATGCATTACACCATTAACTCCAATTGTAACACATTTCCTTATGTTATTTCAATGTTGTTTCTACTTCTATTTTGTTGCATATTGGAAGTGCACAAACAAACAAGTAACAGCAATAGGGTAGGATTAAACAAGCTTTGCTTCTTCCTGCTCCTTTTTGGACATGTGGAACTGAACATGGGATGTATTCCAATGTAACCTGCCTGCATGTTTACAAAAAACTATGAAGCCAGTATTAGTACCTAATTTTCCAAAAATTGCATCTTTATTGTGTTTTAGTTCCCACAATATTATGACTTTAAAAAAGAACTCATTTTTTAACAATATAATTCTAAAATTACATTTTTTTCTCATAATATTATGTGTTTCTTCTAGTAAAATTGTGTTTTTTTATATGGATATTTTGGACTTTAAATAAAACGTTTTTTTAATTTTGCAACTCTTTTAACTTTGTCGTGTAAGTTTTCTGCTCATAATTATAACCTTATTTTCATAATATGACTTTATTCTCAATTATTATCTTTCATGCCCCCCCTTGGGGACAGAAATGTCTTTGCACCCCCCCCCCCCCATTTGAAATACTATTGACAAACTTATGATATCTATTTATTTGTTTGGACTGTACAAACTGAACTTGAAACTGAAACCAGGCAAATGCAACAAAATGTCGAGCTGTGAAGAATATTAAAAGAAAATTGCAAAATTGCATGTTGATATGATAAATTTACAAAGGTTGGCGGGTTTACACTAACACTGAAAGTACTCCCTGTTTCTCTTTAATATTTCAACTGCCTTCATGCAACTAAACTGACTGATTATTTTTGCTCATTACTAAAATGTCAACTTTCTTCTACTTAGAATACAACTTTTTAAAATAATATGTTGACTTTAAGCTGGTAAAATAACTGCTGATTTTTTTCCCCCATTACTGCTGTTTTGCAAGTTTTCTTGGTAAATTATATTTTTTAAATGTGCCGTGGGCTAGCAAAAAAAACAGCCGTAGGCCGCAAATGGCCCCAGGCTGCACATCGGACACCCCTGCTGTAGATAGTTCTTCAGAATTATGTGTTTAAACACTAGTTGTGGTTTATTGTCTTCGCCGTAGCAGCCGTAGTCTGTTGAGTGTTTTTTCTGCCTGCTACTATTTATTCCCACCTACTTAGGGTCAACAGTCCAGAGCAAGGGAGAGTGAGGAAAGGAGGTGACGAAGCGTTCATGGGCAGGCTGGAATGGGTGGAGAAAAGTGTCGGGTGTGATGTGTGGCAGGAGAGCTTCAGCTAAAACGAAAGGAAAAGTGTACAAAACTGTGGTGAGACCGGAGATGTTGTTTTGTCTTGCGACTGTGCCGCTGAGGGAAAGACAGGATGCAGAGCTGGAGGTAGCAGAGATGAAGATGCTGACGTTCTTTTTGGGTGTGACCAGGATGGACAGGATCAGGAATGAGCACATCAAAGGGACAGCACATGTTAGAGGTTTTGGAGATAAAGTCAGAGAGGCCAGACTGAGATGGTTGGGACATGTCCAGAGGAGAGATAGTGAATATATTGGTAGAAGGATGCTGAGTATTGAATTGCCAGGCAGGAGGCCTGGAGGAAGACCAAAGAGGAGGTTTATGGATGTACATGAAGGTAGTTGGCGCAAGAGAAGATACAGAAGACAGAGTTAGATAAAAGCAATTGATTGGCTGTGGCGACCCCTGAAGGGATAAGCCGAAAGGAAAAGAAGAAGACTATTTCTTCCCACCGTGAATTAAATTGACGTTGTGTTTAAGGACCTCACTGATTGTTGAATTGCGTTCACACGCTCATTGTGAGCTAATCGTTGCTAATGCAAGCTCAAAGAAAGAACGATATTGTTGAAAATTCAGCAGAGTCAAAATAAATATTAACAAGTCAAATTCACTTTTGAAAAGGAATAAGCGACCGGGGTGTTTGTGTGCAGAATTCTGGTGCCAACTGGTTTGTAAAGACAAATAACCCCCCCGACCCCAAAACGTATTTCAAAATCGACGCATGTGAAAAAAGAATCTGTCCCCTACTGTGAGCAAGACAGAAAAGAACTGAACACCACTGCCTTATGGGGACTTGTTTTTTGGTCCCCACACCACGAGAGGTCCCGATGATGTCACTGTGTAAACATAGCATCGTCCTAATAATGTGATGGATACCAGAACACACACACACACACACACGAAACCCACATTACTCAATCACAGAAAAGATGCGAGTACGTGAACGTGCACCACTGGCTGCCTCTGTTTAAGCCATCACAGCAGCACAGCACCAGGGTGGGGATGCTTCCTGATTAATCCTGACATTCCGACTCTCGACGTCTAGGAAGAGTACAGTCTTGCATGGTGGACTCACTCACCGTAGTCCTTTTTACAGTACTTCTTCATGGTGATCTTCATCTTCCCTTTGGACGCTTTGCAGTGGGAGTCGCAATCTGGGAATCAAAGAAAGATTCAGTTTTTTGGTGTGTGTGATTCATTGAATGCATCCAAACTAGTGATATTGTTCAGGCCTCGTCCACACAGACACGGATCAAAAATGCCTTCCTGAACTCTATTGTGTATTGGAGTTTGTATTTTGGTCGATCTGAAGCCTGCAAAATGAACCACAGCTGGCTTGCATATTGAAAAATCAAAGAATGTGGGGCCATTTTTACATTTTAAAGCCGTCCATTCAAATCTGCAGAGACGTTTTTTATATTTAAAGAAAAAACGGCCTGTAACTCAGCTTTTGTGAAAAAGCATACTATTAGTATTTTTTGTATCAATACTCTTTTTGCTCCTTTTACCTCCTAATAAACATATTTTACAAATATTTAATTTGTGTACCTGACTTTTACCCAATGTAATTATCTCAAAATTGAAACTTTATTATTTGTTTTGTTTGTTTAATAATTAGCATAAATTAGTCTTTACTTGGGGTGTCACTCATTTCACGAGACCAAGACGAGACCAGGTGTTATAATTTGTTTTAAGAAAACAAAAATATATATTTAAACTACTGCTAATGAAATTTGTACTACGTTACATTCTTCTGCCCTCTCTGTGTATGCTAGCGACCCCGCCTCCACCCACCGAGACAAAGAGACTGCGTGACTGACAAAAGGGCTCATTCCATTTATGCAGTTGTTCTATGGCACAAACACGCCTAGGTGCTGAAACCAATGCACAGAGTGATACCTCTTCCTGCCTGTTTGGAGTCGGGGAGACGAGGAAAACAAACATGCCATGCACAAGGCAATATATCGAGGCCACCAAAGTTAATCAAGTTAATTTTAATTTATTGTGTGATTAATTGATTAATTGATTATTTATTATCGTCCATGTCCTAATGGCCACATAACTTTTTTTTCTGAACAGGAAATCTTGATCTTGTGACGCCCCTGGTCTGTAATATTTCAACATTATGCCTTTTTTAATCTTAAAATTGTAAAATTCCTGCATGTTTTTCATTTTTGTTGTTTTTTTAAGCTTTGTCGTTGAATGGTGTTTTTAGAACGAGCCGTCGGCCAAAACAAGAGCCGCCAACAACACATATGTTTATCAATACGGAGATATAGATGTACAATGTCGTGTACGTGATCTTTAAAATGAGCTCCCACTTACATCAATCATGCTTTTTTCCGGTTTAGGGTCACTTGAACTTCATGTCATGTTGGTAAATAAGGATTAAAGCCATACAATAAACTAAAAAACCTAATTTTACCTGCCATGTTCACTTTCCAAAAGCTCCGTTTTTAAGGATCTACATCTGCGTGTGGACCACGTAGAAAAACATGCATTTTTTTGAAAAAGCCGTATGCGTGTGAACATGGCCTCTGGATGTTGTATTGTGGTTCATGAGGTCCCCAACGTTGTGTTATTGTGTGAACCCCCATTAGGTCCCAGTGTGACTCATTAAGTGCTCCTCCTGCACCTGTCATCACACCCCTCCTCAATGCCTCTTGTTTCCATGACTTGTTTTCTAGCATGCATGGTGTGAACTAGCGAGGCTGCACACCAAAAGCTCACGGCAGGAATTACGCTTGCCCGCTTTTAGCATCGTTTTATCCACATGGAGCAAAGAAGAAAATAATCCGAGCGTCCCGGGAGGTACCATGACTCTTCGGTCATGCGTTGGGACTCAGCAGTCTAAGTGGCCTTTGCTTTAAAGATGGCTGCCACTTCTGCTGTCTGCACGCCAGGTGCCGGTGGAGGGACCAGAAGGCAAAGTTAAAATCGACATCATTTTCTCCCTCGACTTTCCACCGGCTGACACAAATTGGAAGCAGATCGCAGACTAGTGTTGCCCCAACTGGGCTCGCTTTTTCTTGGGGGGTGGGAAAACTGGGCTGGGCAGTTTCAAAGAGAAAGGAGGGGTGCAGTCGGGGAGGAGAGGGGAGCTTTCAGCTGGCCTGAATATGGACAAACTTCATTATTTCTTCCAGCTCTCTGTCCAGTCGTCCCCTTTCTTCTCCTTTATGCTCAGTGTGAATGAGGTTGCCTGGGTAATGATGGTGGAGGAAAAAAACGCCCCTGCCCTCCCTCTTAAGACGAGAGAAAGTGGTTGGGTTTGTGGAATGAGGATGGAATTTAGAGAAAGCATTTTTTGAGCGAGAATTTTAAAGCAGGAAATGAATTTGACCAGCCCATATCAAGCGTGCTTGATTTCCATGCGAATGCAGGAGCGAGGGGGCACTGCCGCACCCGCGCGACCTTCAGCCGAGAGCAGACACTGACGTTGTGCCCGTCAGACACGTTACACCCGCAGTGCTCATTAAGGTCCAGTCTCCTGCTGGGAGGACAAACGCCCCCATTGTGCGTCTCAGCGGCTCATTCCGCGGGGTCGGGTCGCAGGGGGGACTACACGGCTCCTAATTTGGAGGGCGGGTGTCTGTATGAAATCCAAACTGCAGCCCCGCTGGAGTGGGGCCGGTCAGAAATGACTCATCCCATCCTATATCGTGGTCAAACTCATTAAGAAAATACCCAAAAACAACAAGTTCAGGGGGGGGGGGGGGGGGTTCGGCACCTAATCAGCCATGAAAGGACACACTCCAAAAATGACACGGTAAATACCGCCATGGTGCATCATCTCATGTCAGTACTCCAACACGGAGACTCTTGTCAGAGCAAATGAACAATAGCTTCAGCCAGGACTTTACTGCCAGCGCTGATTGAAAAGGAAAGTGGTGCAAATGAAGCATGTAATCAGATTAGGGCTGGAACCCCGTGGAGACTGCTGTGTAAACTGGGAATATGGGCAACCACGCCACAGGGAGCACTGAAAAAAAGATCTGGAGTTTACATCTGCAGAAGACTTCAATGTTCAAATGTATGGAAACGTAAATACGTAAAAGGTACGTAAAGTGTGCTGTTGAGATGTTTCCAGAGATTAGTGATGAGAGCTGAGGTCATGATTTGCAATGGTCTACCAAAACACTAGGAGGCAGTGTTCTCCTCAGAGTGAGAAACCACAACTCTTGGAGACTAGCTGTTTAATTTCCTGTGTAGTAGTAACATAAATCGTCTCAATAACCAGTTAATTGAAAACAATGATGGCGTTAATAGTAGTGTTATTTTTAAGAGGTTTTATGTTTTTAAAGTGTATTATTTTGTTTTTTGTTTTTATATATTATACTTTTTATTATTGCTGAGATTATAAATGGAGAGGAGCATTAATTATCTTCTACAGTTATTTGATCTAATTAATCTCACTTTCTTGTTTTCACTTTTTATTTACAATTCATTATGCTATTGTGGCAAATCTGTCTTACTGTCCTCATAAAGTCCTTCTAAAGGGACCTATAATTTATTCATATTTGAGAAAATTGTACATGTTTATGGCCTAAATTAAGCATTTTTAAAAATGTCAAAAATTTTAAATTTCAAGCATCAAAATGGCTGAATAAATGAAAATATAAAGCACCCAAAAGACATGATATAAAGAGTAATACAGTATCGGTATCCGTGATTTGTGTGGGCCTTTAAGAAGCGGGGCCTGGAAAGTGACATATGTGATGTCAGCTAGCTAGAGTTGACCTTCAGCTGAGTGCTAGCAGCAGGGTTGCAGTGTAGAGAGTGGCAGACCGCAGCTCCTGTGTGAATGCTCACTGCATGGGTACTATGTTTAATTATTAGAGCCATCGAAGTTCATCGTGAGTCGCTCCTTAACCACCAACAGCAGCGGTAGAGTAGTATTCTACACTGGTCTCTAGGTGTCACTAACAGACAATAGCCACCAGAAAATACGCTGTCTGTGAGAACGTGTGAGTGTCTTATATTATTTACGTCTAAGATGACTTATTTTTTATTATGTCTACTGTACTGAGTAAGGCAAGTGTAAAGGTGACTATAGGGGTGTTAGTTCATGGGTAGAGAGCTCTATTAATGCTAAAACAAACAATTTAGAAGGTCATAAACAGGTTTCCCCGAATATTCAAAATTAAATATTCAATTTATTAATATTGAAACCTACTTTGAGAAAATTCGTTCATCAAGGTCGGGTCTGTAACACAAAACTGTAATTGAGACTACAAGTAGTTTCAAGTGCCTTTAGACAAAAATATAAAATAAAACATCAAAACACCTAAAGCACTGAAGTTAACACACCCAAAAAAGTAGTTGCTGACCATTATTTTCACGTCATAA
This sequence comes from Oostethus manadensis, assembly GCA_024372805.1. NCBI lineage: Eukaryota > Metazoa > Chordata > Actinopteri > Syngnathiformes > Syngnathidae > Oostethus > Oostethus manadensis. The sequence goes on from QODF01000055.1 coordinate 1,378,933, forward strand.
AGAGACTTTTATAAAAAGGTAACACGCATGCAGAAAGTGTAGACTTAAGAGATTGAAAATTAGATTACCAATATTTTTAAAAGAACTAAATAATCACAATTAATGATTAGACACCGCTTTGTTTTCATATTTAGTACATATCTTTTAGTAGTGCTATGTTTAATGCTGCTACTCCAAACACTGGTTGGCGATGCCCGACACTCGTTTGAGTGTGCATACGTGTTTATGATGCAATTTAGGGTGCAAGTTGGCTTCTTTGTTTGAACGCCCATCCCTTGCAGAAACATCGATATCGGAGCTGAATGTTTGACTCGTCACTGACCTGAGGTCTCGTCGTAGCTGCTGTAAGTTGCAGTCGGAGATGCAACTGGAATCTCTGCGGCAAAGACAGGAAAAGAGACATTAATTGTCATCTAAAGAATAACACCCACATGTGTTTTCTCACTTAGAGCAAACTTTCAGAGGCCTCTGACCGTACCTGAGAGAATGAATGAAATACACCTAAGGGATTGAACGTGATGTCTTCTTAATGAACGCTGGCCATGCTTAAACATCTGTTGTGGCGTTGCCTCTTGATTGTGGTATGTCGTAGAAGCGGAGAGCCAAGTCAAATTTTGGAGCTGACTATTCACGAATGTTCACCCAATCACATGGCCACCAATAGATATCATCTTTACACCACACAGTATATACACTGGACAACCAATCTACTGCACCTTATGCCTGTCTGGCTAGTTCAAAGGTGTAATCAATTATGACGGTTTTCTCTGAAGCACGTGATGCTTTTCGATAAAAACAGCTCGCAGTGATCTCTGACTGTGTGTATCAGTAAAGGCCTGGATCCTGCAGCCAGCAGATACAGCCAATAAATATATCAGCCATCATTCCTTTGGACCCATTCAGGGGATTTATCATTAGACGAACCGTTAAGAACGCAAAAGACCATGTTAGGTGTGTGCTAATACTTTGTTTACCCAGGGTCTGATTTAAACAGCCGAATATTCTCTCCTCTCCAGAATAATGCAACTTGATATGAAAATAACATGATCAAAGTGTAGGACTTTCTTTTCAAGTCTGCTTCTGAGCTGAATGCAGCACAGATGTCAATACCAAAAACAATACACTACAGAATGACAGGTTTTTAATAGTTTTCATTGTAGTGTTGGATTTATTAGTAAAACTGTAGCATTTAAGAATAATCTAGGAGAATTAAAACTGGATTGTCCCACTGCAAAAAAAACAACATCTCATTCAGCCTAAGTGCGTAATAATTTATAAATATGTGATAAAACATGTACAGCATACATAACACTGCTTTAAAAAAAAGTCCATCATTTTTACATGCTCAAATCTTCACTGGTTATGTTTTTTCTGTCAAGTTTTGAGATTTTGGTTTATTTTGCAACATATATTTAAAGGAGATTTTCAGTCTAAATTTCTAAATTCCAAATTATTTACCATTTGACAACTATAAAATCCAACTTTTTCAATTATTTAGTGGCAAAAAAATTAGTATGCGGTGAGGACCTTCTCTGCTGGCCTAGATTCTAGCAGAAACACTGACCTACAAACTTAAATTCTATTATTTGTTCCATAAAATTATACAAATTTAATTTATAGCACGTTTATAGGGTACAGTATGTTAGATTGTTTTTTGTCCAATCAGATTTCAGCATACATGTGTTGACATATCAATGTAATATGCCCTGAGCCTTCAGAATCAGCAGTGCTGGCCAATGTCACACATTGACTATTATCAATAGGACTGTTTTTTAAACCAATCAGATTTGCCTCTCAGGCCCACAGTGACGTCAGTATTTTCCCGTCCTCTGATTGGTTGATCAGGGCAAAACGCTTTGACAAGACAAGTTACGCCCACAATGGCTGATTGAAGAAGAGAAATTGACATCTCTGGTTGATAGATGTGTTTTATTTAAAAAGGATGTATTATTTTAAAAATAGTGATCGTGAGACGTAGATGTTTGGAGTAGTCACCGAACCGGAAGTCAGTTGTATCATGACTTTGTGGTCAAAGGTATGGGGACTTACCTTATCACCGATACAATACTGGTATCGTGGAAACCTAGCGGTTACTTATTGTGCTGTTTCTTTGAATTTAAGATGGAACAGTGGGAATGTAAAATGAACTAAACATGGGTGCTTGTAGTTTGAAACCCTGCTACAAACAGTTTTTTATAGTAATGCTATAGTTTATAGCTTTTTTAATGATATTGACCCTCACAGTGCCTGCTGCAAAATCTGACTGGAAGACCTTGAGATGCTGTGAAAGAAGTACTGTTTTTGTTTTTGTCTTAATAACAAGCGGAGTTTGTATCTGTGGATACCAGAGGGGTGTTTTATTCAATGAAAGTTAAAATAGTGGAAATGTATGAGAAAGTAAATGGCACTGTGACAGGAAACAAATGGCAAAATACTGGAGTTTCCCATGGAAAAGGTGGACGGGTGACAGGTATGAGAATTATTAGCATGCATGAACAGTATCTGATGAGTAGTGTGGTTGCAGTTGTTGGGCGGTCTACATGTCAATCATGCAACACATAGCGCCACTCGTGCCATTCATTTGAATCACTACTGTTGCGATCCAATGTGCACCACTGTAATGAGATCCTAATACCTGCAGGCTCTAATGGCCAATAAATCCTGATGTTCTGGTATAGTAGGGTGACATATCTCCTCCCTGTACATTCGTTTGTGTTGATATACAACTACATATTTCAAAAGACAGTGTGTGAAACAAAAAAGGATTGATAGGTACATAGACTTACTGATGCAGGGGGCGATGGGAGAGCGACTCTGCTGGTAGCCCTTGGCACAGCGGTTACAAGTGATTCCTGCCACTCCATCCTTGCAAGGACACTGACCTGTCGTCTGGTTGCACGTCTTCCCCGCCGCGCCAACGGGATGGCAGTCGCACGCTGCAGACAGCAAGAGGGGCGGACATTAGACACTGTTACCACGTGTACTTGAAACATGCATTATGAGACAAATATCACCTTTCAAATTGCTACCGCATGTCTTCAACCTGCTGACTGTACATGTTCCGTGCATTATAAGTAATCTTAGCACTCAAACCTAGTGAGAAATTATTCCCTGTAGGCTTGGCTGGCTTTTCCCTTCCGTAACGTCACAGATGAGGAAATAAGCCTCGCATTATGACATAACAGCCTATTACACAGCTTCCCTTCATCCTTAATGAGCGTAAGAAACAGAAAACAACTTGATTCCTATAAGCATTTCACACCACGTTGTGTCTTTCTACTTGTGTGCCTGTTGGATTGCAGAATGCACGCAGGTATGTCTGCATTTGGGCAGCATGGGAACAGACTTTTGTGATCAAACAAATCAGACTAAGTTTCCAATGAACAACTTTTTGGCCAAGAAATCCTTGCAAACTCTGCCTGAATAACGGCTCCTGAAACACACCGTTGGCGACACGTTAAACGTATGAAAGTTGCTCCCGGAGCTTGTGCATGCTATTGCAATTTTTTATTACTGTGAGGACGTGTTTGATGCGGATGCCCGGCCTGCCAGAGTGCCACAGGCGCTACCTGTTCGCCCTCCCTTATCAACACATTATAGTGGGACTGTGTGTGAAAGTAGCTTGTTGTTACAATGCCTTACAATAGATAACTTTGCCAACTTAGCAACTATATTTAGCAATATTCAGACCCCTCCAGACTGTCGTTTACAAAAACACGACTAGCGACAAATCTAGCGACTTTTTCTGGCTTTAGCCCCTGTTTACCAAAAAACGTTCCTGGGATTGTTTCGTTTTTTGTTTTGGCGGTTTAAAAAAACAAATTGTGCCAGACAATTAGTAAATATGCACGTACAAGTTGGATGAGCCCCCATGTTTTGACCTGGTTTAAGGGCCACAAACAAAAGGAGAGACAGCAGCTGTATGGTGAACAAACAATACTTTATCAGCACACACCACACCAAAGTGAACCAAATCCAAATATTAAGTAAATAAAGTGGTCTGGGCAAAGTCTCACCACTACGCACACACACACACACACCTTGGAACAGACGTAAACACACAAGAATGTGCGTGATGTTGTGATTTTGCGCATGCAAGTCACTTTCCAGATGCTTGCGTTCACATGACATGTCGCATTTGTTTTGTAACGTGAACAACCACATCCAAAATTGGATTTGAAAGAAGAATCATACCCAGCAGTGCGAACGTAACGATACTCGTCTCTTCCTTGCAACATTCAACAACTTCCCTTGCGGCTCACCAGTAATGGTTTTATTATATACAGTATATGTGGATGAATGACGGCAGGAAGGAAGTATGGACGGACTTGATCTCTGAGGACTCTGTCTAGTTAAAGGATTCCAGTTATTTGAGAGAACAAGAAAAAATATACAGTACGTACTGTATAATGTGGTTTTCCAAGAGTCATGCTTACACTGGGCTTGATGAGGGGTGAAGTTCTACTAAATAAAACACGAGCCGGTCCAGGCTGCCATTGGAGATGCATGGTTTGATTTTCTCCCAATGAGCGTCCGACCATTAGGCTCACAGTTCCGAGAACATTGAGTGAAGGTAGGGAGGGCGTTGAGGAATGGGGAAATAAAAGCAGACTCCCTCCTGGCTGTGTTGGCACTCCAATGTATTTCCTGTCCAACAACAGCATGGTTGGGATGGTTGGCTGAATTCAACAATAAATATAGACTTTGTAACTGATGTTAGCTCGGCCAGTTTTGGTCACCTGAGGAGGAGGGCGGCAATCAAGAAGTTTGAGTTTTGATCCCAGAAGGACTACGAACAGTGCCGGTGCTGATCCAGCTGTTTAGAAAGACTTTGCGGAGATCAATGCCTGTCGCCGCACTGTCAAGTGTCAAGTCGGAACCCCTCTCACATTAACCTGACACTCTCAACCTTACTCCTCTTCCACTGTGTGGTTAGACTGGGAGGGTGAACGAGAAGGACCGTTTGGACGTGCGGGTGATCCGTCAAGCTTTTGTTCGACACGGCATTGCCTCGTGCAGTAAATGGATCCCAACTCTGTGCTTGCAAGAGCTTGGACTGCAGAAGTAAAGGTGAAAGAAAGCTCAGTAATTAGCAGCTAGAAAGAAAGACTAAAGAGATTCCCAACGTGTATTGTATGGAGAGCTACATCTTCAGCGTGGACGGACATTTCATGTTTTTTAAAGCATTAAACCAAAGACCACTCAAAGGTCTGTCTGTTATGCAAAACTGACTTTTTAATGTTAGAACAGCCCCAGGAGCCTGTTAAGGACCACCAAACGTGACAAATCGATAATTTTCCTCGCGTGTTTGCGCCAAAGAATGGCCGCTCAAAGTTTATGACGCCATTTCCTCATGCACACGACACACACTCTAACCTAGATAAGCCCACCACTTTACAGAGGAGGGCTCTGTATGAAATCAGGCTTCGCTACGCATCTTAAAATTAATCCTAACCATCTGTCAGTCAACAGAAGACTCGTGAGTTTGATTTTTTACCATTTTGTTTTCTTCATATGATGTTGCCTTTAAACAGTGACTGGAATGTTAGGTCACATGCTAGCTTTGCTAACATTTACTGTATGTTCCCCTTAATGTTCAGGAAGTGAAAAATTTGTGTTTATGCTTGTTTATTGATCAAGATCAATTACCGACTCGTGACAAGAGAATTTTCATAAAGTAGGATTCCCTTATTCATAAGTCAAATATTTTCTTAGTTAAAGCACTTAAAACCTGTTTAAGACCATGTGGATACAACATTATTAAAGACCGCTAGACAAAAAATAACACCCCTATAGTCGCAATACAGTTGACATACACACATCAGTGTTGCCGGGTCTGCTTATTATACGTGACTTGGGGCTTATATATTTCTTTTCTTTATAAAAGTTGCTTGGCAACTTCTGTTGTTTCGGGCTTCACTTGCAAATTCCCAAGTTCTATGTTGCTTTGGGCTTGTTTTCAGAGAGCAGGTCGCTGGTTTCTCTTAACAGACCTGGCATTTTTGACACACATACCCTTAGCCTACCTTTTGTTTTGGTGTGATAAGCTTACTAAACGCTTATGTAGACATAATGCTTAAGTATTTGTACATTATAATTACACACCCAGTCTTCAGAGAGCCATTTAAAAAAGGCGTCTTGATTGGCCGATCAGCTCGCACCTCCACTTCTGTTTGTTAAATTTGTCTCGTCAGGCATTCACCCAAATAGCTTTGCGGCTATACGGGTCAGGTCACCACCAGACTTTCCAAAGAATTCCTTTAATACCTGAAGCATGACAGGTCACACCTTGCAGATGACTAACAACACATACATAGGGTCCGATTACTGCAAGTGGGTCAGATTTGTGTGGCCTTCATTAGTCATGAAGTTATGATTTACTATATGTTGATTTCAATGTAAAATCTTAATACGGACATTGTTTTGATGACATCGTGTATCGAAGTACAGTGGGACCTTGGTTAGTGTGTTTTTTGTCAAAATGTAGCATCGGTTTGCGAACGTCTTCTGGTTAACGTACAATATGGCGCATGTTGAACTGTGTTCTTTGTATTTTTTTTAAATCACTAAATGTCCTTATTTGCAGCCTATTAGCTCGTTAATACATGGATACAGGAACAAGCCTATGTCATCAGCATGTGACTCGGTAGTTCTTTGCTATCTAAGACAGTTACGCCACAAGTTTCTGCTTTTCTTTTGATCATGGCCGCAAAACAATCCAAAGAACCCAAAAAACGTTGACAAAGATGGTGAGAAACACTCTTGAATTCAGCAAATACCTTGTAGCTAAACACAAAGGTGACCGGGGATCGGTAAAGTCTCTGGATCGGTTCAGAACAACGGAACGAAAAGCGTGGGCAATGCTCAGATGGAGCTATATAGTTTAATATTTAAGAATGTACACACAGCAGTACATATTTCACCTTTTGGGGGGAATATTTTTGCAGTCTTAATGGCATCACCCCGGATTTACATATGCATATCAAAGTCTTACATGTGAAACTACAGTAGAATGGTAAAAACATGTTTTGGCTTTCTGGAACGAATTACTTGGATTTACATTATTTATTGAAGGAAAAATGGATTTGGTTAGAGTACGTTTTGGTTAGAGTCGGACCTTCTGGAACGGATTAATGATGCTAAGCAAGTATTAGCAGAGTTATCTTAGTACATTAACCTTAGGCATTTAAACTAAGTGTTCATGGCAGGAAGAAATTCGAAAGAATGTTCTACACATATACAGAGGGAAGTAATTATCCCACCCACTTTTGTTGCTGTAAGTCCATCTCTTTAGGCAGGTTTTCTTAACAACAAAGAAAATCCAAACAAATCCAAAACACTGAATAATGGTTATAGGTGTAGAGTATGTGCATATGATTGAGGAGAAAGTATGTGATTGTAAAACATGGGGAAAAAACCAGAGGTCAGACATTTAGTTGTAGTTGGCCACCAGGGTTGCACACACGTCAGAAGGGATTTTGGTCCATTTATCTTTATAGATCCCTGGAAGATTCTGAGGCTGCTGCTCGGCAACCCAAAAAGGTTCTCTAAGCATAAGAGTCAGAGCCTGGCTATAGTCCACCCCAGGATCTTCATGTGCTCCTTTTTGAGCCAATACTTTGTTGCTTTGGATGTATGTTTTGGGTCATTGGTGGACCGATAGAGTAGCCTTATTAAATGCAACTGCTAAATACATAAGTAAGCGATAAAGAGGATGAGAAACACTATGAAACTCAAGAAAGAAGTCATGGCAAAGTAAGAAGATGGGGTCCCCTTCCCTCCTCTCGTTCCGCTCCTCGCCGTTCTTGCCAATTAAAGTCTTTAATAAAGCCAAAAGTGCTGTTAAATATTCATTTATCCATTTTAATCATCATTTTAAAAGATTTCATCATAATTTTTGGCATGTAAAACTAAAATTCAATATGAAGTGTTTTGAGGTATCTGCACTGGATTAGTTGGATTTATATTATTTCTAATGGGGGGGGCATAGCTTGTCTTGGTTTTTTTCTGACCTTTCGGAATGACTTCATAACTAAAAAGCAGGTCCTACTGTATATACTACAGCATGCACATATATGCACTTGGACTGTTGCACGTGCAGAAAGGGTAGGATACAAGTGAGCGCTTTACCTTTGCAAGCTCTGCGATGCGAGATGGACTTTGTCATGTCCCTGTAGAAACCCTCCTTGCAGTAGTGGCAGTGGCGGCCCGCCGTGTTGTGACGGCAGTTCAGACACACGCCTCCGCTTCTGCGGCCGGACAGCTTGTACAGCTCCATGTTGAAGCGGCAGCGACGGGCGTGAAGGTTGCAGTGGCACGCTGGTTGGTAGGAGACGGGAAAGCAATTAATCTTGACCATTAACACAACTTTTTGGAAATAATATTAATAATGCATTCGGTAGGAGGAATGGCGACCAGTCCAGGGTGTACCCCGCCTCTCGCCCAAAGTCTGCTGGGATAGGCTCCAGCATCCCCGTGACCCTAATGAGGATAAGCGGCATAGAAAATGGATGGATGGATGGATGGATAGGAGGAATGGCAGTCTCCTAATGTGAGTTTGTCGTGGTCGTGTGTAAACAGATGGTCTAGCTTGAGGAATAATGCAAGGAAACATCTTGGTTCAAGCTCTCTCTGACTTGGCCACCTGCTTGTGAATTTAACCTGTGAACCCCGCTGATGTCTGGCAGGAAGACATACGTCCGTTCTCTCTTCTGCGATTTATTATCATTGCTATTTTCAGCCATGAATATTCACCTTCAGGTTTATTTTCCTCACCCTCACGTCTTCACTCAGTTTGCAGGCCTCTGCCAAGGTTCAACGATGGAGAAAACATTTTGGAGCACCGCTCGATCCTCTGCTCACTTGCGTGATCATGTCGAAGTATCCCTTGAGCACTGATACTGAACCCCCCGGTTGCTCATGATGCTACGATAACACTCTTGCCACGATATGACCTTAGTTGTCGGTGTGGTGTAAAGCAAACATAACCGTTGATTCATTCATTTTCTATACCGCTTATCCTCATTAGGGTCACGGGGATGCTGGAGCCTATCCCAGCTGGCTTTGGGCGAGAGGCGGGGTACACCCTGGACTGGTCGCCAGTCAATCGCAGGGAACATATAGACAAACAACCAGTCACACTCACATTCATACCAATGGACAATTTTAGTCGCCAATTAACCTAACATGCATGTTTTTGGAATGTGGGAGGAAACCGGAGTACCCGGAGAAAACCCACACACACACGCACGGGGAGAACATGCAAACTCCACACAGAGATGCCCAACGGAGATTTGAACCCTGGTCTTCCAGATCTCCTGACTGTGTGGCCAATGTGGTAAAGCAACCATATTTAAAAAAAACACAGACAGTGATTCTCATTTATTTTCTGTCAGGCCCCCAATGGGGGTGGACATGTTTTGCAGACAAGTGTATTCAAGGTTCAAATTACATGTTCATTCATTTTGTATGCCGCTTATCCACATTAGGGTTGCATGCTGGAGCCTAGCGGTCAAACAAGCATTCACACTCACATTCACACTCTAATGGATAATTTAGAGTGACCAATTAACCTAACATGCATGTTTTTGGAATGTGGGAGTACGGAGCACACCTACGCACGCACGGGGAGAACATGCAAACTCCACACAGTGATGCCCAACGGAGATTCGAACCCTGAACCTCCTGACTGTGAGGCCAACGTGCCACCCACTCATCCACCGCGCGGCCCAAGTTGCACGTTGAGCACAACAAATTCATACATGTTGGCAGGTCTGCACCAGTCATCCCGGCATCTCACTGCATTTTCTGCGCCCCCCCTCCCCGAAAAATACGGTAACAATAAAACGTGTTCATGGTAGCGCCGCGTCCCCCCTGTCATAACACCTGGTCCTCCCTCCTGGATGAAATGGGGTGCTCGTGTGGGCAGAGCGCTCGTTTCCTCACATTTCAGCATAATCTCCCCATCAGTGCGCCTCATGTCTTAATGTTATAGCAGGGCGATGCTGGCTGCTGATAACGCTGTCACACACGCTCCACAAACATCAGGGCTCACAGTCACATAGAAACTCACTCACACCTGCCAGAAGGAACTCGAGCCGGCAGGTGGCAGGGACTCGTACACACGCCACGCTTTCAATGGGGGCCATTGCACACACACACAGAAGTGTTTGGCGTCTGTCACAAGCTTATCTCTCCGGGGCCCCTCCCCAGGGCTGATCGAACACACGCGTTTTTAAGAATTCACACTCCCTCCTCACCCCTTTCTTGTCCCAGGTGTTATCTCCACTTTAGAAACTGGAAAGGGAGCTTTTTGCATGAGGACAAAATGGAACGCTCTTCATTTTCACTCCAATGCTGGTAAATGTGCTTTCATCTCCCGCGACGTACACAAACATGTGTGTTATGTTTTCAACGCTTCTTTTTGCACAATTTCCTCATAGTGAAGAGCGGGTAAAATAAATGTGTGAGAGCGTCAGGGGATTAATAAACGCTATCTCCAAAGCTGTCCCCGGGCCCTTGTAGTGAGCTCTGTCTTAACTCACACACACACACACACACGCACACACACACACACAATAGATGTCCAGTAGCGACAACAGCGTGAATGCCGATAAGCCCAGTTTAGAGACTCCTGATGCCCCCCAGAGCATGTGTCACATGACTGTCTAAATATACCTACCACTTGAAAGTACAGGTAACCCTCTCTGGTTTGGTACTACCACTGGCACACAAGGGGATGATTACAATTAAGTCACATCATTAGGTACACCAGTTCATGTGACCCGATACAAACATGCTTTCTTTATTACTGTAGTGGTAGTTTGCAGTTGGTTAGTAATAACAATAATAATGGATTTGATTGTCTATCGTGCTTTTCAACTCATTATTCATTGACTCTGCAGTCACACAGTGGTGGCGGTACGCTACATCTGTAGCCACAGCTGCCCTGGGGCGGTGGGACGGAGACGCGGCTGCCAGTTTGCGTCTGCGGCCTCTCCGATCACCGCCAATCATTCATTCCCATTCATACACCAGTTTGCAAACTGAATTACACACGCGCTGAGAAATGTTTCCAATATGGTTAAGCCCAAAAAGACACTATGAAGTGGCAAAGCGTTGGATTTCAATTTCATGATGTGATCATTATCATTATTTGCCTAAAATATGGCAAAAACATCAGTGTCTAGAATTATTATTTATACTGCATACATGTATACTGTAGATGATTAGAATGCCAGTATTAAAAAAATAAAAAAGCAAAACTCAAATCCTTTGGTTACAAAATATGGTATAAGTACTGCAGCAAATATCTCTTCACAGTTCAGCTTTCATTGGTGTAAAGGGCCCGATCGGAACCATGCTATTCCAGTCTATTTATGTTCAAGGGCCATCTATCAGGCTCAGAGAAGGAGGCACTCAGGGTGGGTGTACATATTGGATGGAAATTACAAATCCCACATTTTAGTGGGGGCGTTATCTTCTTCTTCTTCTTTTTCGCTCCATCCAGGGATAAGAACAATTGCGGAAAAAAAAGTCTCTCCTTGATAATCAGTGATTGCATTTGCTACGGATGTTTGGTGTGTGTGTGCAAGAATGGAACCGTGCTTTTACTGAAGCAATTATTCTTTCACCAATCCTGCAAAGTCCCCCACGCTGTGGGTTTGATGAGGTGCTCCAAATCAAACAGAGACACAGCAGAGACACAGCACTCCGCAGTTCTTGTAAAGACTGCACTGCTGACAACACTTATTTTGGTGTTTGGATAACACTGGCTGCTTCATACCTTGCAAAGGCTCATTCAGTATGTTTCAGGTTGCAAACACTTTACCTTAAAAGGATTCTGACTGGCCATCATAGAGATGATACAATGCTTATATAAGAGCAGAACAGGACAGTGTAAGTGGGTGGCCTCTCGAGAGTTTGATGAGTTCATGAAAATCAACCATGAACTCCACTTCGACCATACATTTCATGCACTACAGTGTTTAATACTGTATATTAAAGATATGAATAACCGCTAATAAAAAAACTGGGGTAGTTGTTGGCCTAAACACCCACCTGCCGTTTCTGATGCTTGCATATAACATATATTTGTATAAAATCAAAGCATTATCGCCAGATGAATAAAAACGCCTTCCTTCCTGCTTTTCGCCGGCAGACAGAATCTTTGTGAGTAATTGAGACGCACATAAAAATGTCTATTTTTGATTTGACTAATGAATAATTCAAGCTGATCGATGAACAGATGGAATTTGTTTCAGTTTTAAGTTGTACTTTTGCCCATGGTGTGTTCAAGTACCACCAAATCGTGAAACTTTAACATTTGACAAAAAAAAAACATCAGTGAAGCATAAAAAAGCATTTACAAAACGGTGCAATTTTGAAACACGTATTTACTATCACAAAATGTATGAATTATTACAGCCTTAGAATGAAGGTGGTAAACTGGGTTGTTTTTTTATTACCTTAAATTTAAATCTAAAAATTATCCTTTTTTTTAAACCAAAAATCTTTCGGGTATCATTTCAAAAATTACACAATTTCACATTGGTCTGAATATGATTATTTACCACAAATAATATATCTTTGTTCATGCATCTTTATCAGCAACACACACACTTATGATCAAAATCAAAAAGACTTGATGGAAAATTGCAAGAATTTCCATTTTGAACTGTTGGATCTTAAGGAGGTTCTAAGTAGGGTTTCAAATGACCAACGTTTTAAGTTTACGTTTTCCTATCCGGGGGAAGCAGTTTCAGTAAGGAAGTCCAGACTTCCCTGTTGCATGCGCTTTGAGTAAGTCATTTATTGTAAGCAACCGTTCAAATGAAATAGGCTGTTCATCAGCTGCCTTTAAAAGCCAAAATGCTGGCAAAAATGAGATTGAATGTCACTATCTGTCAGGTATTCACACTGTAGAATATTGAGGGCAAAGGCAAAAACGCTTTCTCTCTTTGAACACAAACTGATTGTTGGGCTGTATAAGCAAGGCCTGCCGCAGTGCGCCGTAGCTGCTGAGTCGGGACGCAGTGAGACATTTTAAACTTCTTAAAAGATCCTGATGATTATGGAACATAAATGTCCCCAATAAAATGTCATTCAGGAACTGTGAACTTTGCTGTACGTCAAGACGCGGAATCATCCTCGGCCAAACTGAAGGTTGTTACCGGTGCAAAAAAAAGAAAAATGTCTTCAAAGGCCTCATCTTCTTCAACGCCACAAAACTGGCCGTTTGGAATTTGCATGAGAACACCAAACGAGGGACATTGAAAGGTGGAAGAAAATGTTATTCTCTGATGAGAAAAAAATGGAGGCTTGACGGTCCTGATGGCCATCATGATCGGGGCTGCTTTTCCCTTCAATGGAACAATGGAGCTTCAGGTTGTGCAGGGGCGTCAAACGGCAACCGGCTACGTGGAGATGTTGCAGGGGGCATCCCTCATGAATGAAGGCCCTCGTCTGTGTGATAATGACTGACTGTTTCAACAGGACAATACTGCAGTTCACAAACTTCTTCCAGAGGAATTTCCTCACTCTTTTGGACGGTCCTGCATGTTCCCCTGATCTAAATCCAGTCGAGAACATTTGGGGATGAATGGAAAGGGAAGTTTACAAAAATGAGTGTCAGCTCCCGACAGTGGATGCCGTCCGTGAAGCCATCTTCACCTGGAGAAACATTCCCACTAGCCTCATGGAAACACTGGCATCAAGCACGCCCCAACCAATTTTTAAGCTGCCATTTCATATGCTGCGTATACTTAAATGACAACTGAGTCCAGTATTGCGGCAAGTGCGTGCTTTCAAATACACACGTGACTGCAGCTGCTGTAACGTGCTGTTGTGATGACGTAGGCGGGCGTGAGGACGCCCGAGAAAGGAGCAATAACATCTCCACGTGACGAATCCTTTCACAAAACTGTGGACCGCTTTTGATTATTTCATTCTTGACAAAAAATGTAAACAGAGAAAGCAAAAAGGACGGTCCAAGCTGTTTGACGTTAGACTTCCATCTTGCACAGACTGTTGCAGGTTTACGTAATGACCCTTGAGGACCGCTTCATCGAGCGGGAGCCCCGTCACCTTGGTGTCACGTAAACAAATAAAGCAACAAAAATGTTTTCCAAAAAGATGACAGAGCAAGGACAAACATACGGATAGCCTACATTCTCATTTACAGCAGCTTTATCTGTTTTGAACTAATACTAGGTCGAGTGAGGAAAAAGATGCGTTTACGTGGACTTGACAGGGACATCCACGGCATCTAACAGATGGATTAAAGGTGACTTAAGGCTATGTCCACACTGCAGGTCAATTCCAATTCTTTTTTGCTGTCGTTTTTGCTGCAGTCGGTGCAATTCCGATTTGTTTCAAATGCGACTCTGCTTTTTGCAGATGATGTGGTCCTCTTGGCTTCATCCAGCCGTGACCTGCAACTCCCGCCGGATCAGTTTGCAGCTGACGGATGAGAATCAGCAACTCCGAGTCCATGGTCCTCGCCCGGAAAAAGGTGGAGTGCCATGTCCGGGTCGGGGATGAGATCCTGCCCCAAGTGGAGGAGCTCAAGCACCTCGGGGTCATGTTCACAAGTGAGGGAAGGATGGAACGCTGAGCCAAAAGGCAAAGCCCTCAATTTACTGGTCGATGTGCGTTCCTACCATCACCTATGGTCATGAGATTTGGGTAGTGACCGAAAGGACAAGATCGTGGGCTGGGTTCTCCCTTAGAGATCCTCTGGGAAAAACTTAGAGTAGAACCATTGCTCCTCCATGTTGAGAAGAGCCCGATGAGGTGACCAAGGCATCTAGTTAGGACGCCCACTGGGGAGGTGTGCAGGGCACGTCCAACTGGTAGGAGGCCTCGGGGAAGACCCAGGACACGAATAAGCAGAAGAAAATTGATGGATGAATGGGTGGCGACTCAGGCCTCTTTCGTGTGTAGATGTAAATCCGATATGTATCAGAGTCTGAACCGTGAAGTCATAAATACCCCACATTTAAGTCACCAAACGACGTATTTTGCTGTGCCTACTGAGATTGCAACTTAGTTTTTTCAAAGGTCAATTTTTAAGTGGTAGATCACGAAAAAATGTGAAAGCATCCGGAAAGTGATTGCCAAAAGCACTCCTGAACGTGTTTGTGGCAATTTCAAGGATTTTCTGCAACTGGAGTCAATATTTTCTTCACCAAAATGATTCCACATAAGAAGAGGGCAAGAGTTTTGGCTACGGCAGTTCGTGGAGAACTTGCTGCAACGTCTGAGGGGCCGGAGCTGCTTCACTGATAATTAAATCTAAAAATAATTTTCAAATGACGACAAGAACTGCCTACGTTGGTGAGTACCTTTGTCAGAGTCTCGCACGGTAAAACAGGACTTCCAGGAAGTATGGCTCGAACATTTGCTACCCGACTGTAGTAGATATAGGATTATAGATATAGAATAGCTCCCTGCTTTTTGCCAAACGTCGACTGGGATTGACTCCAGCTCACCCGTTACTCTGGACAAGATGTGTGATGGAAAATGATGGTCCATCTCAGGCCGCATGGTGGATGAGTGGTTGTCATGTTGGCCTCACAGTCAGGAGATCTGGAATCGAATCTCCGTTTGGCATCTCTGGGTGGAGTTTGCATGTGTGGGTTTTCTCCGGTTTCCTCCCACATTCCAAAAACATGCATTAGGTTAATTGGAGATTCTAAATTGTTCATGAGTGTGAATGGTGATGTTTGTCTGCCCTGCGATTGACAGGCGACCAGTCCAGGGTGTACCCCGCCAGAAGTCAGCTGGGATAGGCTCCAGCATACCCCCACAACCCTATTGAGGATAATAGGATAAGCCGCATAAAAATGGTTCGGATGGTTCCATCCGGCTTAATGCACATCAGAAGTCAATCATGCAAATATGTGGGCAATTCATTCATTCATTTTCTATGCCGCTTATCCTCATTAGCGTCACGGGTATGCTGGAGCCTATCCCAGCTGATTATGGGCGAGAGGCGGGGTACACCCTGGACTGGTCGCCATTCAATCACCGGGCACATAAAGACAAACAAACATTCACACTCACATTCATACCGATGGACAATTTAGATTCGCCAATGAAGCTAACATGCATGTTTTTGGAATGTGGGAGGAAACCGGAGTACCCGGAGAAAACCCACACACACACTGAACCTCCTGACTGTGAGGCCAATGTGCTACCCACTCAACTACCGTGCGGCCCTATGTGGGCAATATAATATAATAATAATAATAATATAATCGCTTGAAATTGAAATCTGAGCCCAGATGATTACTGTCCATATTAAGTGTCATGAAGGGCACTCCTGTGGGGACTAGTCGTGTGTGCTCTGCAAGCATCAGAACACTAAAGAAGCAGACAAGATTGCTCTTTTTGCCCTCGGACCAGATAGGAGATGAAAAGTTAGAAGCGGATTGAGTTGTCCCCTTGATGACGGGCTATCCAAAGCCCCTTTTCACTTTAGTTGTTGTAGTAAACGTCTGTGGGAAAACCATTGCCAGCTCTGGCATTTAACTTAATCCGGTATTGGCTTGCATCACCCTTATAACCTTTAGAAAGACACTAAATATCAATTAGCTCCAAGGAAGCGTTTGTACCCCAGTTTGACCTTTGAACTCCGAAGGAATTTGCCAGTGGTTGTAACAAATTTTACCTCCTTTCAGATGGTCATCCTTAGGCCACCAACTCCACAACCGCGGCTGCTGAATGCAAGCCAAACTGAATGCAATGAAGTCCTTCCATTGACCTGCACGGTGTGGTGATGTCATGGGAGGCGTTCCCTGTCTTTACAAGCACTGCCCTCTGGTCTGTGGTGGAGATCAATTAGCAGAGCAATCAAGCAGCCCAATGCTTTTGTGCGCTTGCAAACGGTCCTGTTGCCGGGCGAACGTGGAATGCCTCAACATAAACAGCCCCCCGAAGCTTCTCCTCAATGCACGGCATGTCATTTGGTAATAGAAAGTGGCGTGAGTACACACAATGCACCGTTAAGCAATATCATAGAAGCTTAGCTGATGACAAAGTGAGGGATTTGTGATGACAAGAAGGAAAATAAACGGTGGGGTTTAATTGGAATTGACTGGACGGACCACACAGGCTAAATTAACACCGTCTGACATTGTCTTGTACACTGAAAGGGGCGTTATTTGGAAGAGGAAGTCTCAATTATGTGACCACTAAGCTGCTTAGTTTTCACTATCCTTTTCATAGGAGCAAGGATACCATCTTTATCCTTGACACAGCGTTAGAGTGGCTTGGACCAGGCATGCAGCCCATATTGAGCAGCATTTCTCCACTTTCTGAGCGTTTTACGACTTTCACTTTCTTTGCCGCAATGCCATCAGAAGAGTCCACCTCATGCTTGGGAGACATTAAGGATCCACTGAAAAAAAATTTCAGCCCAAAATTTCTCATAAAGATAATTTTGCTATCTGGAAGACCAGAGTTTGAATCTCCATTGGACATGCATGTTAGGTTAATTGGCGACTCTAAAATTGTCCATCGGTATGAATGTGAGTGTGAATGTTTGTTTGTCTATATGTGCCCTGCGATTGACTGGCGACCAGTCCAGGGTGTACCCCGCCTCTCGCGCATAATCAGCTGGGATAGGCTCCAGCATACCCGCGACCCTAATGAGGATTAGCTGCATAGAAAATGGATGGATGGATTTAAGTTCATAGTATTATCTTTGCAGACAAACCACAGTTTTCGAACATCCCGGTTTTCATATGATTTGGTTTTTGAACACTGTCTTGGTTATAGTACAAAATTGCGCGTAACAAACTCGTTCGTTTGCTCTGTACTGTATCATTCCGCGGAATCGAGTGCCCCAAACAAAAAATCCTCTGCGTTGGTGACTCATTGTCTGTGTATTTTGATTGCGTGTGTTTGCTAAATAACCCACCAGTACATATTTGAATGATTTTGTTCATTACTTTTATGAACAGAATTCCTAGGCGCAGCCAGGACAATGAGGGGGTCCGGTTCGGTGGCTGCAGCATTGGGTCTCTGCTTTATGCGGGTGATGTGTGATCCACATCTCTCATTGGACCTGTTTGCGGACAAGTGTGAATCAGTCCAGACTTAAATTGGCCAATTAAAACATAAAGAAGATGAATTGATCCTGTTATATGTTGGCCACAACATGAGGTTTGGGTGTGAAATAATGCCTCTTCCTTGTGTGTGCATGTTTGTGTGTGTGTGCGTGTGTGCATGTGTGTGTGTGTGTGTGACAAGTTCATAACGTGAATGAGGCTCAGTGCATTCATTGATGTGTAGGTGTGGAAATGAATGAATGGATTGAAATGAATGCTCCTTTCCTTGTTTGGGAAATGTGATGAAAAAGTCCTCAGTCATCAAGCGTCTGATCCCTCTGATTTTATTTTTTTTGTTGTCATTGTTTTTTTCTTCACCTGTCATTTTCCAAATGGGTATATATATATATATATATTTTCTGTTTTTCATATATATCTGGATATGAAA